>OVBA01009740.1:0-10068 GCA_900406435.1 Lepidium aucheri | reverse complement strand
TTGTAATTTCGTATGGAACAAGTAGTGTGTATGTAAAACTCTTTTTACAATTAATAAAATATCTTAACAAATACATGGTCTTCAATGTGGTCAAGCGTGATGATTGGTATTTGGGAAGTTCACTTACCGGGGTTGAAATGGGTTGTTGGAGATGGCCGAACTAGTTTCTTTGGGAAGGACCGTTGTTTGGGTAATGAGGTTTTTTGTGATGAAGCTTCATTAACTTTACCTACAGAATACAGAACTAGAAAATCGTAAGTTGTGTGAAGTTTGGAGTGATGGCTCCGGATGGGACATGGCGAGTTTAGGTTCTTGCTCCCAGACATTATCCAACTTTAACTGGTTGCATAAGTTGTGGATAATGTCACGGGTACTCGGGATTGAATAGCGTGGTGTGGCAACTCTGACAAACGCTTCATAATCAAGTCTGCTTACGATTTCTTAACTCGTGATGAGACCGAAACATGATATGAGTAGATTTTTTCTTGTATTTGGAAAAGTTCAGTTCCGAAGAAAGTGAGGATGTTCTAATGGTTAGTTGTTAATAAGGTAATCTTAACGAATGAGGAGAAAGTTCGTCATCATATAGGGAGCTCTAAGGTATGTTCTGTTTGTAAAGGTGGGAATGAAACAATTCTACATGTGCTAAGAGATTGCCCGACAATGACAGACATTTGGGTATGTGTGGTCCCTCAACGCTATAGATCTGCATTCTTCTGGGCATCACTCCTTGAATGGGTTTACAGACATCTAGGGATTATGTCTGAGAGGGATGGCTTTATATGGTCGATGTTTTTTGTGGTTACTGTATGATGGGGCTAGAAATAGAGGTGTGGTAACGTATTTTGCTCTAATCGGAAGTGCAGAGATCATATTCAATTCCTTAAAGATAAAGCTCGAGAAGTAATGAAAGCTCAAGCTCACAGTGAGCATAATAATCCAGGAGTTTATAAAGATCTTCGAATGATCCCGAGGAAAGTCCCAAGTGATGATGGGTTCAACTAAATACTGATGGTGCTTTACGTGGAAACCTGGATGTAGCATTTGTATGAGGAGTACTATGTGATGCGTTAGGGAATTGGTGTGCGGCTTTGCCTTGAACATTGAGATATATACAACACCGTTAGCAGAGTTATGGGGGAGTCTACTATGGGCTGTACATTGCTTGGGAGAGATGGTACTCTCCTGTTTAATTAGAAGTGGATTTGGAGCTGGTAGTGGGTTTTCTCATAACAAGGATTGAGATTCTTATCCCTTGTCTTTCCTCACACGTCTGTGTTATAGTTTTTTTTTAATCAAATTTTATCAAAAGACTAAGTAGTCTATATTTCTCATGTGTATAGGAAAGCTAACCATCTTGCATAGACGGGTTAACAAGCTATGCTTTTCCTTACCTTTAAGTTTTCATTTTTAGATGTTTGTCCGGACATTTTAGATTCGATCCAATTGGGGGATTTATTAGAGGTTTGAAGAACCAAATTAGTTAAAGTGTAATTTTATTATTAAGTTATAAATTAAGAAGGTGTCCCTGTTTCCGACCAAAAAAAGGAGTACGTCATAATTTTTTTTTTTTACAATTAAGAATAGAAAATAATTTGACTCGTCTAAGCACTAGAACACCAAAACTTAACGAAGATATGGTGATCATTAAAACTAATACGTAAACGTCCTTTAATATTGAAGATGATGAGAAAATATCACATTAGTGATTATCAAGAAGTATATATGACTCTCATATCGATAGATGTAGATAATATACACTTACTTTTCATATATATTAAAGTAAGTTCCCTAAAAGACATAAATGAGATTACTCTTACAGATGTACGACGAAAGAGATGCTTGCTTATGGGATAATACATTGATACAGTTCTTAATTTCTTTGCTACATTTGTATTACCAGTTTAGATTCCATAATTGTTGGATACATTGCATGCAAAAGTAACTAAAATAAGAGCAATATTATTGGGGTATCTTAAAATGAGATTTTTAGAGTTAAAAGTTGTATTTTTGTGGGTAATTTTTATGTAGGATTAATGGGGAATTTTTAAAGTGGGAATCGTAAGAACAAAAAAAAAATGAGCGAGAGTAAAAAGATGAGAGAGAGTAAAAAAAAGAGAAAGAATCAAAAGATGAGAGAGTAAAAAAAGGAGTGAGGGTAAAAAGAAGAGAGAGAGTAAAAAAAAAGAGAGAGAGTAAAGAACAGGAGAAAGAGTGAAAAGATGAGACAGAGTAAAAAAGACGAAAGAGACTAAAAAGATGAGAGAGACTAAAAAAAGAAGAGAGAGTAAAAAGATAAGATAGTGTAAAAAAGAGGAGAAAGAGTCAAAAGATGAGAGAGAGCAAAAAAGAGGAGAGAAGGTGAAAAAGAGGAGAGAGAGTAAAAAAGAGGAGAAAGAGTGAAAAGATGAGACATAGTAAAAAAGATGAGAGAGACTAAAAAGATGAGAGAGACTAAAAAGATGAGACAGAGTCAAAAAGAAGAGAAAGAGTCAAAAGATCAGAGAGAGTAAAAAAGAGGAGAAAGAGTGAAAAAGAGGAGAGATAGTAAAAAAGAAGAGAGGGTAAAAAGAGGAAAGAGAGTAAAAAAAGGAGAGAAAGTGAAAAAAAGGAGAGAGAGTAAAAAAGGAGAGAAGGTAAAAAGAGGAGAGAGTAAAAAAGAGGAGAGAAAGTAAAAAGAGGAGAGAGAGTGAAAAGATGAGAGAGAGTAAAAAAAGAGGAGAGAGAGTAAAAAGATGAGAGATTAAGTTTTTTAATAATAAAATAAGCTAAGAGACTCATTAAGAGAGTTTCTTCAATAAGAGACTTTTATAAGGGTTCTTAAACTTTTTAATAATAAAATAAGTTAAGAACCCCCTAAAATATCCTTGATAATGTTGGTCTAACTATCTTTGCGTAGAAATTTTTTCTTTCATGTAAGGTCAAATGATGGATGAACCTGACTCACATAATTAGGTTGCCATAGACTCTGAACAGTATGAGGCCTATTTAAAAAACAAGATAAAAAATATAGAAAAACAGAAAGTTAAATAAAATTCATGTAGAAAGAAAACCATTAGTATCATAAACAACTTAACAACCATGAAAATAACTCTGGTGTTTTTTCCAGTAAAATCATACATAAAAGTTGTATAATCAAGATTTTTAAGTAATTATTTTTCTATCCGTAATATAGTCATTCAATTAAGGTTTCTTTTTGACATAATCAATATATCAATAACATGAAATGGTCATCCTTTACACTTTTATTGACATCCTCATCATCTATCTTAGTTATGTTCTCATTCTCTTCTTGGTTTTTCACATTCAGTTTAAATTCCCATCTTCTTTGTTATTCTCAAAGCCTTACAATGATCCTCATAAACCTCATCAATTTCATCAACATCTTCAGTTTCATCTAATTTCTTAATTTCATCAATATCACCAAATCTACAAGATTTTGGATTTTTAAAATAGCTAAAAAGAGAATTGGATTGAGCTTTTAGTTTTTTTTTTCAAAGTCTTTTTTCTCTTTTCAAATGGATATATTCTTGACGAATTATCAATACCATACATAGAGATAATAAATATACAAACTAAAAATTTTACCTTAAATATCTGAATTGCTTTTCATAATAATATCGATCTTTTCCTTGTTGGAGAAAAAAGAGTGTAAACATGTAAAATAATTGTGACAAAAAAGTGTAGAAGAAAAAAAGGAAATTTTTTATTCCTTTTATTAATTTTGCATAATACCACAACTCAAAATTTTATGACCTTCACCATAACCTGATATAAACATTATATAATTTAGCCCAAAAAACATTACATAGTATTTTATTTCATTTTTTTAGGAATTTCATATTGTAAACTTTTTTGAGTTTTAATTATAGAGACTAGCCATTTTTTCCTTTTAAAAACTAGCTGTTTCCCCTTTTATCTTCTTCTCTCTCCTCCCGTAATGATTAAATCTCCTTTTTATATTACAACAATTTTAAACTCAACGACGAGAAATTAAAATATCATGGCCGTATTCTTTACCTTTTCATTTTATTTTTTTTCTTTCTCAAATGAAAAATACTCTCTCTCTCTACCTCTCTCTCTCTCTCTCTCTCTCTCTCTCTCTCTCTCTCTCTCTCTCTCTCTCTTCTCTCTAAGGACTACATGCTCGAGTGGATGAACTATCACCAGACCCTTGACTGATTGATCATGAATACCAAGTAGCATGCACTCAATCCAATGATCGACCTTCACAAGAGTGATCAATCAATCATCAAAAAAGGGAAAATCCAAAGAAGTCGTTGCTCGATCGGTCGTCACCCCGATCGATCGATCAACAGGCGAGGTAAGTTTTTTTAAAAGGGAAAACTCGGGTTTTGCTTAAATAAAAAAAACTTAAACCTATTTTGTTCTTGGGCGATTTTCTTCCGAAAATCTTCTAATACTCATAACTTCTTCAATTCTTAATCGTTTTCATCAATTCAAAGGCCTAATACACTTGGATTTCTCCCCTCTATCTGATTATCTCATTATCTCTTTTAATTGGCAAAGATATTGCTTTCTATCACCCATATACAGTCCACAAAAATTAGAAACTTTTGGGAGATTTTCAATTTTGATTGATTGTTGTTTAATAGTGTAAATTCAATGTCTTATCATTGTTGTTTGGTGATTTCAAAACTCACTTGCCCAGAATGAGATTGATTTTTGCTTAGAGATCGATGTGCTAGGTTGAAGGAGAATTTAGGAATTTGGGAATTTAAGTTTGGAATTGAATATTGTGTGATTAATTGATGCATTGCTGGATAGTTGCTTGTGTTGTTGATTGGTTTAGAAATTAATTCACAGTATTCTCTTTCATATTC
The DNA here is from genome assembly GCA_900406435.1 of Lepidium aucheri. Classification (NCBI taxonomy): domain Eukaryota; kingdom Viridiplantae; phylum Streptophyta; class Magnoliopsida; order Brassicales; family Brassicaceae; genus Lepidium; species Lepidium aucheri. The sequence goes on along the minus strand of OVBA01009740.1, from coordinate 5,224 downwards.
TGAAAATTTGACATCCTCATGCCCTTGTAGGAGAAATTGAATTTTCTACTTTTCTCTATTTTGCTTGTTTGCAGACAATGACCAGAACAAACCAACTAAAGGTACCATCGAATAAGGTCAGGAGGTCATCTAACCTCGAAGCAGGACATAGTTCTGGTATGGCTGCTTCGGATTTGAGGGCACTTCCGTTGTGGCCAAGGCCTGATGGTGAGCTTTTTGAGAAGAACTTGGACAACAGGTCTGATCCGTCGCTGCGGAAGCAAAGCAACACTTACAAGAAGTGTAAGCCAGAGGATGGATGGAAACCATTCCATGGGATATTCTATGATCAGTTGCTTAGGAACGAGATGATGCCCATTAAGTTCCTTTGTTCGACAACGATGGAAAAGTTAGGGATTCTGGAAGATGTTGCTGGGATGTTAGAGAGGTTAGGTTTGGGTACTTTTGGATACATTGCTTACCCACTATACCTAGAGCTAGTGAGACAGTTTCTCGCTACTTGCGATCTACACATGGCTGTAGACCCCTATGCTCCAATATAGGCTACATACTTCATGTTCATGTACAAGGGAACACTGTACATGATGCCAATTCAGGAGATGTGTAGAATTTACGGGTTTAAAGAGGACGCAGAGGGACGATTACCGTCCAGCGATAATGCATCTAATGATGCCCTGTGGCATATATTGGCTGTGGGAGGTTTTTCAGGGTAAAGAATCGAAGCTTACACACATCCAGCACCCTGCGGTTTGGATCGTAGCAAAACTATTGGGCTCCATGATTTTGTGCAAAGAGATCAACCCAGCTGTGACAAAGCCTGAGCTTGAGCTCCTACATCACGCCATTGCTCCAGCCATACCTGACCTCTACGGTGACAGTCCAGCTCCTCAGTACACACCTCTCAACGTCAACTAGGGATTTGTATATGCCAAGCTGCTTACAGAGCGTTGTTTCAGAGGCTCACCAAACTCCTCTATCATAGAGACTAATTGTAGTATGCTCACCCCTATCTTCCGGTTCCATCGCCTGGATCTCAGTGCCACTCTGTAGATATACAGGATCAAGTATATGGGTGACATGGTTCTGACCAACTTTTGCTACCTCGCTGGGAAGACTAAGTGGATGTACTATGCTCGAGATTGGCAATCCTGTTGGTGTAAGCTTCTAGTTCCGAGGTCACTTCTCTCACCTGCCAAGAGATTGTCATATTCGAGTCTCACCTCACTCATCCGAAGATTATTGAGGTCGATACTGTGCCACAACAAGTCCAGCACCGGACTTCTCAGAGACGAGCTACCGCAGCTTCTGCGCCTCCACCACAACAGCCCAACATCGCTCAGACTCTTGAGCATATTATTCCAGAGTACAGTGAGGAGTTTGATGTACCAATGTTCTCTGATGATTTCACAGATAGAGAGTATAAGTGTTGGCATTATGAGAATGAGAAGAGGAAGCATTCGATGAGGATATAGCTTTGGGATGCGTTTAGGAAGATCCGTGGTGCATCCTGTCTGAGGACATCTTCAGCAGACATACCTGAGACCAGTATGAGAGCTAAGGCATCAAGACCTGACGTTGTTGGACATTAGTTTGTTAAGGGATCATAGGAGGAGGACAATCTGCCTTTGGATCGCCATCGTGCTCTAGGGAACCGTGAGAGTTAGAGTTCCTGGTAGCTCTATGACACTTCTCACCTTTTTATTTTTATTTTTATTATGAACTTGATTTATTTTTATGTGTAAGTCGTGCTTTCCTTAGGCTTATTTACACATCGGGACAGTGTGAAGTAAGTCTGGGGGAGGTCACTTGCTGTGACTAACGCCTTTTTCTATTTTGTCTTTCTTATTTAGCTCTAATATTTTAGACATTTTATGTTATTTGCTATCTTTTTGAGTTTAAAAACTGATTTGTTGGAACTATGATTTTCGAGGATTATTGCATATCATGAACTAAGTACCATCGATTTGTATTTGTCAGGAATCGATCGACTATTAGAAAACCTAGAGGCTGAATAACATTTAAGCACCACCCATATTCATTTTAGTATTCGAAGGATTTAATGCCAACTTCACCCATAACCGGACTTAATCTTCTTGTCAAGGGGCTTGGCATGCATCAGATCGGATTCCTATTTCAGTCCCGAAAGACTATTCCGTGTGAGTATGGTTCCCCCTCTCATCACTTTGTGCTGAATTGTGTTATCACTGAAGTAGCTAAAAAACACAACAAAACAAAGATGGATGTAATGCAGTATGTTGAGGATCAAAAAATCCAATGAAGTTACTCTTGCTTTCACTCTTCGAGTTGCTAAAGAACCAACCAATAAAAAAAATACAATGATGCCCTAGGTAAGTAGGGAAAAACTGGTTGTGCAGCCGATAAAATAAAATAAAATGATACCCTAGGTATGTAGGAAAAAATCGGCTGCAAAGTAAATGAAATGAGAGGAAAGGAACCATTTAGAAGAATGTCTTGTGTTCGGATATTGGCTGAAGAAGAGTCCATGTGTTCTTTGATCGATATTCCTTTGATGAGACTACACTTAGCTATTCTAAGAGGTTGGTATGGTGAATTTGGGTTTCTAATTTGGATTGTGGAGTTTAGCTAGGATAGTTGTTAAGTCTAGGGGGTAAGTATTGTGTGGTTTACTATAGAATTGATATGTAATGTTCTGATGACGAATGAGTTCCTTTGAGTGGAATCTTTCTGTTAGCCTTTTCTTTCTTTGCTTGAGGACAAGCAAGAAGCTAAGTCTGGAGAAATTGATATACCTTATTTTTATCAGTTTTGAGCTCATTAATTCACATGTTTTCAGAATGATTATCTGCATTAGAGTCTTTTCAGGTGGAAAACAGGTTAATTTCAGATTATACCCGCAAAGCATGGTTCAGGACAAATTGAAGTAGATTTCAGTAGAAGATTCGCGATCGAGTGATCAACCTCTTGATCGGTCGATCAGTCTCCTCACTGAGAGCTATGCTCGAACCATTGATCAACTTGCATCTTATGATCGATCAATCATTCTCCTCACTGAGAGCTACGCTCAACCCATTGATTGACCCAAACTTCATGATCGATCGATCAAGTTTCCCACTGAGAGCTGCGCTTGATCCGTTGATCGACCAAGACCTATGAGAGATCAAGCACTCAACACTGATTGATCAATCAACCCTTGATCGATCGATTCTCAACGCTGTAAAGAATAAAACCTAATTTTCCATGTTTTGCACATGCAATTTTAGGGACCTATAAAAACTTATTTTCACTTTTAGAAAGAGACAGAGATTATTTTTGGCTATGAGAGTACTTTGTAAGCAGAGAGAAGATTTCCTCCATACTTTTGAGAAGATTTCTTAAACCCTTTTATTAATTCAATTGCAATTTCATGTTTTTCATCATCATTTCTTCTATTTCATTTTTAATCATGTTAGAGTAGTTTAACTGTCAGGGGTAGGGTTTCTAGGGATTTAGGAATTGATGATTGAGGATTGAATATGATTCAATGAATAGAAATTCTCCATCTATACTTGTGTGTAATGCTTAAATTAGCTTGATAACCTAATCTATGATCTTATGTTGCTTATTAAATTCCTGAACTAGAATCAATGAGCAATTGAACTTAACCAACAATAGTTGATTGATAGGATTAATTGTGGATAATTGAACTAATTCATTAAAGTCTATCTAGAATCTAGAGCCAATGATAGTTAGGACCTCTAGGTTGTTAGATAGAGTGAAAGATACCACGACAGTGTGTTTGTCAAACTCTTATGTTCAAGTCGAGAAATTGTGCTTAATTGTTCCTGAATATTTTCCCTGATTTGATTCTTATTTCCTGATGAATACCCGGTGCCTGATGCCTTTTATCATATTTTTAAACCGTTTAAGTTGTTAGTCTTTCACTTGTATTATCTCTTTGGTATAGCTTGAATTAGAGTTGAATAATCAAAAGTGCAAACTTGATTCTTTGTGGATTCGATCCCTAAGTACTACTACTACATTGCTGTGCACTTGCAGTAGATTCATAGGGTTAAAACTTTATGACACCAAAAGGCCTCAGTGAGCTCTTCTAGGGTGTTGAAAAGAATCCTAAGGAATCGCGCCATGTGGTTAAGGCTGATTCAGATAATAGCATCGAGAAGCACACATCTACTGAGAGTGGCGATCCTGAGAAGTATAAACCTTCAATCCCTTTCCCGAGACAAGTCACTAAGTTGGAAGATCAAGGTGAGTATACTATTTCTTGTGCCTTTGGGAAGTTGATGTTTGACGATGCACTTAGTGATTCTGGAGTAAGTGTGAATGTGAACTCTTTAGAGACGATGAAGAAGTTAGGGTTTAAGCTTATGTAGGACCATAATGCCTCCATCACTTTTGGAGATGCCTTGTCTAAGTGCCCACGTGGAAAAATAGCTGATTATCCAATTCTGGTTGGAAACTGTAAAGTTTTAACAGATTTTACTTTGATTGAGATGGCACGAGGTGAAGCAGTTCCTATACTCTTGTGAAAGCCTTTTCTGAACACTGTCGGGCTAAGATCAATTTCTTCAACAAAACTGTAGTCTTGGAGAATGTTAACAAAGGGATTTCCTACCCAATTTCGACACCAAGTGGCAATTTGTGTGGAATTATCAGATCAATTAAGGGTACTTCAAGGTCTGAAGTAGTCAGTTGGACTTCAACGGTTTTTGATGAGTTGCTTGGTTGCAAGTCAGATGAAGAGAAGTGTGCTTGTCGTGAGCTTGTAGAGGATTCAGTGGATTTTCATGATACTCCAGACTTAGATCCTCCAGACACACGTATCCCTGACCATAAGGTTCACCTCCATTCTAAATTTTTGCTGCACAAATTTTGTCTTAAGGTTTTTGCAGATAAGCTTGGAATAGGAAGTCCGAGAATCTTCACAGTGAAGGAGGTACAACCCGATGGTACTGTAGTGTTGGTGGATACTATAGAAGCTAAATTTCACAGCAAGGATCCACACCTGAAGAAATTCATCATAGATGAATATTTGACTAAAGGAGAAACGACGCCTCCTGATATGTGCATCGCCGTGTGATGTGGCTTNTGTGATGTGGCTTGATAAAGACCTTAAGAAGACCTCAATGGATCAATCCTTATGGCCGTGTAATGATGGAACCGATGGAGAAGACTTCAAGAGTCGATCCTCTATGGTTGGTGCATGTGCGGAAGGTTGCGGATGAGAACCACAAAGGAGGGTGGT
>OVBA01009739.1:0-10070 GCA_900406435.1 Lepidium aucheri | reverse complement strand
AAACTGGTTAAGAAATTTCTTCGCTGTCTTCCACCAAAGTTTCATGGACATTGTTATGCGCTTGAGATAACACGAAATTCTGACAACATGAGTTTTGCTAAAATTGTTGGTATGATGCAGGCATATGAAATTTAACTCAATAACGGAATTGAACCATATCATGGGAAAGGAATTGCCCTATTGGCTGAAGGTAAAATAAAACCACAAAAAGATGATCTAGACAACCAAGTGAGATTGATCATGAAGAATTATCTCAGGAAATTTGAAAGAGGAGAGAGAAAGGACAATTATATGTCTGTGAGACAGGTGACAGAGATGGAACAACAGCAATCTGACAAACAGTGTCTTGAATGTCAAGGTTATAGACACTTTAAATCTGCATGTCCATCAGCCAGGAAGAAGATGGCTATACAATGTTATGAGTGTAAGGGATATGGACATACCAAGAATGAATGCCTGTCCAAATTAAGTGGAAAATCAGCAATCACAACTCTGAGTGATACTGACACCGATAGTGATGAGGACTGTAACATTCTGAACCACTTTGTAGCTCGTTTTGGCATTGTGGAAATGGATGAAAATGAGGAAGAAGGAGAAAACATCGACCTTACTTCTGAAGGTCAGAAGGCTGGTGAGAATGAGATTCCTGCTGAACACCAAGGACCTGATACAAACGATTCAGAATCTGATGACGATTTTGATATGACTCTAGAAGATCAGATGAGCATGTTGGTGACTTTTTGGGTTAAAACACAAGACAAGAATAAACGTCTGCTGGTAGAAAAATAGGTTACTGTTGAAAAGCTGCAACAAGCTGAGAATGAACTCAAAGATGTCAAAGCTAAGAATGCTAATCTGGAAAGTAGATTATTTGAGCAGGTGAAGGAGGTGAAGATGTTGTTTACAGGAACAGAGGATTTAGACTATCTATTGACTGTTGGAAGGACAACTAATGATAGTTCTGGTTTGGGTTATAAGGGGAAGGACTCCGCAGAGATAAAGTTTGTAAAGGCAACTGGTTCATCAGAGGATGTAGATCAACTCAAACCTTTGCAGCAAAAAGGAGAAAAACAGGATCAACATCAACGACAGAGAGCTGGTCTAGGGTGGAAAACTAAGAAGACTCGGTATTATGGATCAAATTGGGGTCATCAAGTTGTGTGTTGGTACTGTAGAAAGAAAGGGCATATGAGATATCAATGCTTCAAGCTTCAGCCTAGGGTTCAGAAAAGTTGGGGTCAACAACAGAAGGAGGTATTATGCACAACACAGAAGTCTAAAAAAGGGATCCAGAAGTCTACAAAGAAGAAGCACGCAGTATCAGAAGTCTGGAGAAAGCCAACTTTCAGGAAACAGCCCCTTGGACAATCAACATTAACTAGCAAACCTATGGTGATGACAACTAGAGTTATTCCAAATGCTGGTACCAAACACAGAAAATTGGGAAAACAACACAAGGGTGATAGTAGGAGACTTGTTACTGTAGGCGGTTTTGACAGGAACTCGTGGAAGCATAATGTTGACTGTTGGTTCTGTGGAAAGCATGGTCATATCAAAGCAGAGTGTCACAACTATCTGAACAGAATCAAGCATGTGATTAAGCATAACAAAGTCTACTGGGACAATCAGACAAGAAATAGATTTTGGATTCAAAGATCTGATTTGTATCATCATCCTCACCACGTTGAAGATTGGCAATGTTGTGATAGGAGAATGTCTCATCGCATGAAGGGGATAGAAGGTTACAAACAGACGTCTGATGATGTGCATCATAAGAAAATGGTGGTGTGTTATGAGGTTGAAAGGAAGAATCAGAACACACACGAGTATGGAGTAAGACAAACAACAAGAGTCAAAAAGGAGAAACAACATTGTGATCCACTTCACAACAACTTGTTGTAACCCAGAAACTTGTGGGTGTTTTTGTCTTGATGTGCACTCAAGCAGGGGGAGATGAGAGATTGGCAGATGATAGTTTGACTCAAGATGGATTTACATGTCTGATTGTGGGGGAGAGACTTTCGAGGGGGAGCTTTACTGCAAGAAGATTGTGCATATCAGGAAGCTGATTCAGAACAGGAACGTGATTGCTCAGAATGCATAACAAGAACTTGTTTGCATATCGGGAAGCTGATTCAGAACAGGAACATGATTGCTCAGGATGCAGAACAAGAATATCATTATTAGAGATGGAGAACATGAAAGTGATCTTAATTGCTTGAGATGCAAATCAAGCTAAAAAGGGGGAGATTGAAGATGTTTAAAATCGAAGTTGACATAACAAGAACATCTGGCTGCAGTGAGCCGAAGCTGCAAAAGTGTTTTAACTCATGTGGTTCATCACCACTCTGAGATAAAAAGGGGGAGATTGAAAGTGTTTAGCTGTTATCAGACAACTTGACGACCATATCACAGAAGACTGATCAGGCATTAAATGTGAGATTGAAGATGTGTGGATTCCAAGTCAAAGACAAGGAAGTAAAGAAGACTAAGTCAAAGAATAAGCTGGAACGAAGACTTGCTGATCAAGATGAAGTGAAGACAGAGAGCTATTATCAAAGAAGAACAGATTGCTCTCGAGCAGAAATGGAAACTTGACATATCGTGTGGGTTTCCATATTAGAGAGATTTGGGGTGATTCTAGGGTTTTTTCACGCCTTATAAAAAGGCTAGGAGGGTTGGCGTGGCCGCCTAATACTTTAGAACCATTGGGGGAGAAAATTAAGTTAAGGTTCAAAGAGAAGAAAACTCTTGTGAGCTTTGGTTGAGTGTTCATTCGTTTTGTATTGGTGAGAATTGTAACCAATAGGTGTAAGACTTTTGTAGAAAAGTTTATATCAATAAAATGAAGTGTGCGTTGGATCGGCGCATTCCGATCAAATATTGAGTGTCTTGGTCTCTATATTTTTTCATACTGGGAATGCAATTGCAACCACTTTGATCAGAATTTCCTTTCCCCCTAGTGACAGTGTTTTTGTATGCCAGTTATCAGTGCAGCCTTGTAATTTTTCCGTGATGTAGTCAAATATATTTGCCTTTGAACCTTTGAAGCATTCCGGAAGGCCAAGGTACTTACCAATTTTGTGGTCTGTGTGAATTTGCAAAATGGTTTTGAGTTAGTTTCTTGTACTCTCATTAATTCCTTTTCTAAAGGCAATTGATGACTTGTCGGAATTGATACTTTGCCCAGAGAGGTTTTCATAGGTGTCCAGACATGCCTTGAGTTTTATGACTTTCTGCATTGTGGCTTTGCAAATGAAAAGGCTGTCATATGTGTAAAGGAGGTTTTGTATGATTAGACCTCGCTTGTTCAAGGATATTCCAGATAGGCTGTTCTCTCGTATTGCTTGTTGTATGATATGGACCAGGCCTTCTGTGCCAAGAACGAACTGGAAGGGGGATAAAAGATCTCCTTGACGGAGTCCCCTCTCCGGTGCAATGAAGCCATAGGGAATACCATTTATGAGGACCGATCATTTGACAGTTGTGACATAGAACTTGATCATATTCACCCAGTCATTATGGAATCCCAGTTTACAGAGGATTGCCTCCATGTAACACCATTCCAACCTGTCATACGCCTTTGATAGATCTATTTTGACAGCCATGAAGTCTTGTTGTGCTCTCTTGTCAGTACTGATGTAGTGCATCAGTTTATACGCTATTAATATATTATCTGTGATTAGTCGTCTTTTCGTGAAAGCTCCTTGACATTCAGAGATAATCTGGGGAAGAATCATCTGTAGTCTTCTGGCCATTATTTTGTTTACAATCTTGTATAAGATGGAGTAGAGGCTTATAGGTCTGAAATCCTTCATTTCCTTTGGGTTTTGGTATTTTGGGATTAGTGCTATGTGCGTATAGTTCCATTCTTCCGGGAAAGCCCTTTTATTGAAAGCGCAGCTTCCGCCTTGACAGGACGGTGCTCTGACCGATTGAACTACAATCCCAGTCTTCTTTAATTTCATGGGTTACTTTATCCCCAATTATATTCCAGTATCTTTGAGAGAAAAGGCCTATCATGCTATTGAGACCTGGGGCGTTGTCTCCCCTAATACTGAATGCTGCTTCTTTCACTTCTACATTGATGATTAGGCTCATAAGCTGCATGTTCATAGGCTCTATGACTTTTTGTTGTATGTTTCTAAGACCGTCTGTAATTTCAGAAGGTTTTGTTGAACTAAACAGTTCTGTGAAATACCTTGCTGCAATATTGCCTTTTGAACCTTCAGCCCAGTTTAGGAGTCCATTCTTATCCTGTAGATAGTAAATTTTATTTTTTGTGCGCTTGTAATTGACAAATTTGTGGAAGAATTTTGTGTTTTGGTCTCCTTGGATGAGCCATATTTCTTTGTCTTTCTGTTTCCAAAAAAGCTCTTCATCAATGTAGTAGCAAGTGAGTTCTGCCTTCAGCTATGCCAATGTTTGTAGGTCTGGAGCAGCTTTTGTTATCTCTTTTTCTAACTTATCTCTGATTTTGTCCACCTGGTCCGTTTTTTCTTTGAGGTTTCCTTTTTTCCACTGAGAGCTTCTGTATTCCGCTATACAGTCCAATGCGTTATTTCTTGTTTTAAGGGTTTTTTTTTGTCCAAGCTTGAGAGATCAGGTCAGTGAATCCTTTTCTTCTAGTCTAGCGCCTGTCAAAGCAGAATCTGGACATGAACTTTGAGTTGTCATTCATGATGGTTGTATAGAGAGGTCTGTGGTCTGACCTCATTATAGGTAAGTAAGCACTTGTTGTTCTTGCAAAGTTCAAGATCCAGTCCGCATTGCCATAACTACGGTCAAGTCTACATTGGATCCAAGAGTTATTCTTGTTACCCATCCAGGAGAAATAGGGCCATGTACTATTGGTTTCGTGTAGCCCACTATTCTGGGGAAAGGATCTGAAATGATAAAAAGACCTTTCCGGACGTGTAACACCCCCCCCCTCTTGTTTGTCCACGTTGGAGTATATTTCATTGAAGTCTCCAATCAAAAACCAAAGGTTTGTTTTCTTAGCACTTAAGGTTTGGATGTCATTCCAAATTTGGGGTCGTAGGTGTGGAATAGGGTTGCCATAAACAAAGGTGGAGTCCACCATCTTGTTCCCTATGCAGAGGGTTGTATCAATATAATTTCTACAGCTAAAGTTAATGCTCAGGTTGATGTGTTCTTTCCAAAGAAGAGCCAGTCCACCGCTTAGACCTTGAGGCTCCTTCGTGTGAAGGTGGTTGTACCTAGTCCAGTTCTTAATTGATGTTAGGTGAGTGCGTTCATTCTTCGTTTTCATGAGGAACATGATGTCCGGAAATAAGTTATTTCTTATTTCCTTTAGGCGTCGAACTGTCAAGGTGCTCCTCACTCCTTGGCAGTTCCAACTCAATATGCTCATGTGGTTTTGGCTTGCTTCTGGATAGCCACCAGACCTAGTTGTGAGGGGGGTTCAGTCAGGGTTGAGGAGCGTGATTGCTCTATGTTGGTTTTCTGTTTCTTTTTGTAGGAATATTGATGTGTGGTTCAGTTTCTTGGTTGGTCTTCTAAGTGTCTATCCAGGTATAGATCAGAGTTGCTCTTTGATACTAGAGTTTCTAAGTTAATGGGTTGGGTCCAGTTTTCCTTTATCCATAGTGTCCCCGAAATGATCTAGATTATTAGGATTAGACCTTTTGAGGTTGTTGACTAAGGACGGGGTGCCTCTTATGGGTTTGTTTCCTGGACCTTTAGCACTCGTGTTCTCACTGTCAGTCAAGTCCATAGGGGAGAGATGGTTTTTAGGGTCTATTATTATTTCACCAGTTTGCAGATCAATTCCTTGGCTAGTTAGTTGTTCTTCTTTTTGGCCTGCCGTTCCGTCATCAGCTTTACGCTGATGTTGTTGGTTGGAAGCTTGTCTTGTAGGTCCTTCAGAATTGGATTAATGACCACTCTTGTCCTTTAGTGGGCAGTTGTTCTCGCTATGAGTCATAACTCTATAGGCATTGCATAGGTTCCTGACTCGCTCAAAGTCCACCTTGACTTTTATCATTTCGCCAGAGGGAATTTTGATGTGTCGGTGGCTTTTTACCGGATGATTAATGTCAAATAGGATTTTTACTCTGACATAGGACTGGAGATGAGTTTTATTTTGACCAAGGTTCATTTCCAAAACATCTCCCAGCGTGTTAGTTATGGCCATGAATGTGTCAGGCATGAAAAACTTGGCTAGAACATCCGAGATTGGGATCCAGAAAGGAATTTTTGTTAGATTTTCCTCTTTGAATTCCTTATCAAGACGAGCTATAGTAAAGCCCCAATTATCAATGTTCTATAATCTAAATTGGAGAAATTCCTTTAAGTCCTTTTCCGATTGTAATCGGAATTAGAAGGTATCTCTTCCTAGCACCGTACCATTGATTCTATTTTGTAACTTCCAAATCCTAGGCATTCCCAAGATCATCCTAGCAATGTTCTGAGATTATGGGTTTAGGAGTTTACCTATTATTGTGAGCTTAAGATTGTGGTACTTTCCTAAACTTGGTAGATCAATGACTGGTTCCTCTGAAATCGTCATCGATCTCATTTCCTCCACTAGGTTGCGATCCATTATGAATCTGTTATAGTTCGTCTTCCTTAGCTATCTAGGCTATAACAAGCGTGGGGAGAAAGATCTGGTGTAGCTTATGGTATCAGAGTGATGTTGCGAGTCTTAAATGGGAAGGGTCAATTTTAATGAGAGAAGCTGAATGAGAGTTTGGTTGATTGAGGTTCTAATTTTAGAGATCTGATTGAGAAGGATTGTGTCGATGTGAGAGCATCGAGAGGAAAATCAACGGGGATTGTCCGTTGAGAGATTTAACGCTGGAATCAGTCGCCGGGAGAGAAAATCGTATCGTTAGATTCGCTTGCTTATATTAAATAATTTATATTTAGTATCCGACCAAAAAGAAAATATTTTCGTATTTGTTGTGAGTATGTCTTATTAATAATATTATGTTGATTGTCTTAACAACCAAGCGTCTGTAGTCCAACGGTTAGGATAATTGCCTTCCAAGCAATAGACCCCGGTTCGACTCCCGGCAGACGCATTTTGTTTTGCTTTCTGTCTTTTTCATTCCTTTTCCATACATTGGCACTAACATCGACACGAAGTCAAAAAACGCATCCGAAAGAAACAATGTCAATTAATATTCTTAGAATAAACACATCCTTGCATAATACTGTGAGTTTTATTACACCAAATAAGAAACACAGTAATCAACAAAAACAAAAGAAACCACTAAGTTCCATCAAAAATTTGATAATCTACCAAAGCTAGTTCCCATCTTCAGAAAACAAAAGCATCAAGGACCAAACGTAATAGGAGAAACCATGAAAGGTATGTTCTTCTTCCGAGTAGCTAAAGCACAAGATAGTGTGTCTCTATCAGAAGCTCGACAAGCTATACACCAGAATCCACGCAAGCTGAACAGTAATCATTACAACCAAATCAGACCTTTAAGACTGAGAGTTGTAGAGAAAGGATGAAAAATGAGGATAGAGAATTGTAAGAGAGGATGAAAATTTACACACCAAGAACAAACTTAGAGAAGCAAATAGACCATCCTGGAGCAGAGCTGCATGACCCCCAAAGTCTTCTTCATCGATCTTTAAAATCAATGCATAGTAGCCGTATACTATACCAGAGGAGATTAACAGAAATCTGCCAAATTTTACAGTAAACGATGTTACTTGTTAAGTCAAACCAAATTAATACGAAAAACCTCCTGTGTAGTTTGATTGTAACAGCAAACTTGAATTCTATATTTGTCATGTTTAGATAGAAAGGTAGCTCTTAACTATTCAATGTAATCAAACCAGGCGCCTACGGTTTTTAGTGGTAACCCATCGCTCTGTAATGGCATACAAATATAGAATTCTAATACATTGCCATAGATGTTATGCTATCCCACATACAAATAAGAATTTTAATAGGCCTTCACAAAAGGTGAATCTGTTCTTGCATACAGGTACAAAATTTTGACGTTTAACTCAAAACGATTTTCATTTAAGATATGGACAAATATTAATTGGTGTAGCTTGTTATCGTCACAAAAGCCATGGCTTTTAAAAATGTTCTGATGAGCAATATAAAACAAAGCCAGAGAAACCAAAAGATATATTGGCTAAATTGATTCGGTTAGGTGCATGAAGCACAATGAATTTCTACAAACTGTAGCTCGAGTTTAGGCATGAGGTTAGCATTCTTTCTACTCATATTGAACATTGTAAATATATATATATATATATATATATATATATAACTTACAGAAGTAGCCATATGCCTCCAACCAAAGGTATCGCACCCCACACTAATCCGCAGAGTAATCCAACCACTTGCCTGATCCAGTGCAATACATCTCCCAATTGATCCTATCCCAACAACAACAACAAACTCAAAAACCACTTGAAACAATTTTAGAAGCATAAGCGAACACAAAGTACCACTTATAAACAAGAAAATTTTTGGAAATCAATTCAGAATAAGTTCCAATAATACGAAAACGTATTCAACCCTTATCCATAATTCAGTGTTTTCCACAACTAATTCGTATAGTCGTAGTGTAAGGCACACAGGAAAAATAAATCAACTTTACAGCTCAATTGCTACAATTCATGTGCATACAGAAGAAAGAAATAAACTTTTAGAGCTCAATTGTTACAGTTAATTGTGCCACAGGAGAAAGAAATCAACTTTAGAGCTCTCAATTGCAACAATTGATTAAGTACTAACTTCTTAAGTTTGAGGAATAAAAGAAATGGCTGAGATGGATAAAAAGAAGGAACCAACGAACTCAAAGTTTACAGATTCAGCGATCAGTTCTATAGACTTCGAGATCACAGAAAGATAAGTATGGGGGAGTATGTGTCTGAAGGAGACCATATCATACCTTATCCCATGAAGCTTCAGAATCAAACAATTTGGCGAATTTGAAAGAACCCAAGTGACCGTTTTGGTGGTAAATCTGTTCATGCTGGTCTTGATGATTCGACTTCGAAGATTTCCCTTCTTTCATGATTCCTATGTGATTTGCAGAAAAATCCAGTTCACAAGACCCGATGGAGTGTCAAAAACCCTCCTCCGATTCGACTTATCAGACTCGGATGAATCTAGCTAGGGGTCTTACTTCTTTACCATCTTCTAAAGTCTTACCCTTGTTTTTGCTTTGTGAGTTCTGAATTTCTCGCTGATTCAGATCTACGCACCACCGGAAAAAAAAAAACAAGAAATTTTTATTTATTTTAAAAAAAAATAACTAGTATAATCTACTTTATTTTATATATCACTAAGATAATTTCTTTTTTTTATATTACTTAAATAACCTACTTTTTTCTAAATATACTTATTTTATCCTTCATTTCAAACATTCTTTATAATCTTTCTAGTTTGTCTTCAATTTTTCCAGAAACAAAAAAGCCTACTGTTCTAGTTTTGATTCCCTATAAAACCAATCGGTCTGGATTATTCTGTGTCGCTTATTTATTTCAACAAAGTTGGATCGATCGGTCTCCAGTCAGACCGATCGATCTTGTTTTTTCATAATAATTCATTTTGTTTGTCATGTGATCGGTCTACACGATGTGACATTGATCCTGAATTTTTTTTCATAGGATGACGATACAGAAGAGTGATGAGTTAGGATTTCCAAAACGACTTTTTACCATTGGTACTGAGCCAAAATTCAAAAAAATATTAATTATCATTGCAAGCCTAAATGGTTAGAAGAAGTTGGTTTTGCTGTTGGTGAGGAAGTGTGGAACAAAATAAGAGATTCTGCGTTAGAGGTTGTTGTAAACTTCACCGGTAATAAGTTCATGTGGTCTTCAAAGGTTGTGGAGTATATTCTTCAGAAACAGCTTGTGTGTACCAAAAAAACATGAGATATGGTGTTTGTATGGTAATATACCTGCTCGGTTTTCCCTATCGGAGTTTGAAGTCATAACAACTTTGAACTGTTCACTATTTCCCGATAAAAACAAGTTGGATGTAAGTACTAATACGGGAAAAGACTTGTTTTAGCAAAAAGTTGAAATTAAAAGGAAGAAGTCCGTGCAAGAAGGATTTGAAAGCT
>OVBA01009737.1:0-10073 GCA_900406435.1 Lepidium aucheri | reverse complement strand
TAATAAAAATCTGAAAAGTATATAATAGGAATGATTGTCCAACAAAAAAAAACCTATTATGTGTTTTTTGATAATCTCGATGATTCGATTTAACAGATACGGTAAGATCTGAAGCATGTCTTTAGAACTTTGTTCTTATCTGATATTCGGGTCAATAAACTATATGAGATCCGACTATATCTTAGGACCAAAGAGAATCATATGAAAACTTTTAGAAATACTATACTTAAATATCAGTTCAAGGAAATTCAAATTTAGGACTTTCCAAAATCTTTATCAAAATTGAATTTCTGTTTGAAAATTATAATCTTAAATGTTTTCCAGATGCATTTCATAACATAAATTAACAAAGTAAGATTTGGACCAAAAAAAAAAAATTAACAAAGTAAGATTGTTGGAGTTTTGGAGATAATTTAAGTTATAACGAGTATTATCAAAGAAAAGTAGTCAAGTAAGATTGTTGCAAATCCATTAGTTTCTTCCTTTAGTCTTATATTAATCTCTCTCTTTGTATTCAAAATATTATCTTATATTAACTGAATTTAATATAATTACAATATTATGCAATATTATGCAGTATTTTTAACCGAATCGAGTGATGATCGATGGCAATATTATGTAACTTGCCAAACGATTTCAAACTAATTTTTTTGGACCAAATAAATTATGTATAAAAAATGGTTAATTTGCAATTTAAATTTTAATGATGATATTATGTGCCAAACATATAGATTTTAGATTGTGCCAGATTCTTTTTAAGATAAATCTTTTGTGTATTTGGGGATATACGATTTTGAGTAAGAAAAAATCTAACCACTACAAATAAAACAAGTATCTGGTTTAGTTAATATGTGGATACATTAATAATCATTATAGACTATTCATAGATCCAATTTAATTAATTTATAGAGGTTGAATTTAGTTAGATCATGAGTTGACTCAGATTAGCTTAATTTTTTTTTTTGTCAATATTGGGTCACTACTGATCGGCTCATTAGTTAAGTTCCTACATAATATAGGCGGTGGAGCTTGATCCCTAAATATGCAAATGCACATATCTTTAGTGAATTTATTATCTTTCACGAGACTAAAGATCATTTGCGATCATCTAAATTTTAATTGAGCATAAACTATGTTTTTAAGCTCATTTAATAAAATAGTTAAAATTTCTGAACTTAATATATCTCGCGAGTTATAACGGAATTTTAAAAGTATGAGTTATTTATGAGTGCCGTCGTTTTTAATTAAAATTAGCTCACGTACGCCACCTTTTTTAACTTAAATAGCTCACGTACGCCATCATTTTTAACTTAAATTAGCTCACATGCATTGTCTTTTTTTAACTTAAGTTAGTTCATGAGCGCCGCCTTTTTAATAACTTAAATTAGTTCATGAACGCTGCTTTTTAAAAATTTAACTTAGCTCATGAGCGTCGTCCTTTTTTAACTTAAATAAAAATTATATATATAAAAAAATTACCTTGTAAAAATGAAAATTATCCTATTCAAAATTATGTTATTAGATTACTTTACTCATGATCAAAATAATCTGAAGACGGACTTATATATTGAAACTCATCTAACATATATGTTGAACTCATCTAACTCATGAAATATCAGAACTTATAGTAAACTGAACTGAGTTAAGCGAGGAAATTCATGAAGACACTAGTGATTATAAAAGAAAAACTCATTAGTCAACTAATAAAACACACATTTCCTTATTATTTGTATGGAACATTCATTCAAATGTTTTAGTAACGTACATTCATTATTTAATTTCGTATTAGACTATTAAGGGTAAAAATTTAGCTTTTATCTCTTGACATTAATAGATTAAAAAAGTTTAATTTCCGAGATTCTATTCCATTTTAGCTTCAATAAAATCCAAAAATAGATAACAAAACGACACACACATTAATGTTAGGATACTAAGTCTCTCGTATCTATTTAAAAGACTTAAAACTTGTCAAAATCTAATTAAGAGTAAGAAATTAAACACAAAGAAGAAGAAAAGATAAGAGATGGAAGGTGAAGCAAGTGGTTCCCGACGTGGACGTGGACGACCTCCGAAGCCGAGACAGACGATCAGCTACGAACAGAGCGTTGCAAATCTATCAAGGAAAGGGAAAGAGACATTGATGATTGTGAATCAAAGTGGACGTAAAAACAAACGACCACTAAACTCAATCCTTGGTACTTCTGTTACTGTCTTTGACAATACTTGTCCGACTTATAACTGGCTCAGAGATGGTTGGATCGTTGAGGAACGTCTCATGCCTCATGCCCGTCTCTATAAGGTAAACTTTTTAACATTTTTATCAGCTAATTCATAGTATTCTAGTAACAAGTATTAACAAAGGAAAGTAGTCAAGTAAGATTGTTGCAAATCTATAACTTATTAGGGAATAATATTTCACATCGAAAATTAGAAGGGATCCTCTCTAGTATATATAAGATATGAACCTCTCCACTCATTGCCAACTGGTTTTGAGTTGGAAGCCCATATTCTAATATGGTATCAGAGCCCACGATCAACACTATCCAACCCGATCCGATCTAAAGTTGGTCCAATTATCGACAACTCAAGCCCAAAATTGGTGTCGTCGATCCATCCCGAACATATCGAGATTAATGGCCAAAGAGCCATCATCTCAAGGGGACGTATTAGGCAATAATATCCTACGTCAAAACTTGGAAGGGATCCTTTCTAATATATATAAGATATGAACCTCTTCACTCACTGTCAATTGGTTTTGAGTTGGAAGCTCATATTCTAATATAACTATCTTCCTTAAATCTTATATTTATCTCTCATTTTTAATCTAAATCTTATCTTATATAATTGATTGTCATATACTTTCAATATTATGCAGTACTATTACGATCCACTCGGACAATCGTACAACTCCCGGGAACAAGTGCAGCACATATATGAAGAACTAGACAAGCATCGCGTGATGATCGTCATCGACTAATCTAATCTGCTCTGTAATAACTAATAATTAATCGATGGCAATATTATATAACTTGCCAAACGATTCAAATCTAATTATCATAGACCAAATGAATTATGTATTAAAAATGGTTTAAGTTTCAATTTTTAATATCAATTAATGACTTTCCCTGTTGTTGTTTACAAAATTAGTTGAGATTTTATTTGGTTTTCTAGTTGCAGATCTCTTTGACAAAATTTTTTATAAGTTTGGTAAATTTTATTTTTGATTAGTAAAATATAAAATAGACGACTAAGTTATGTAGATTATTAGGAGAAGCTTGAGTAATAGATATATTGTTTCATCAGATTTCCAAAAAGAAAAGCAATTAGATCATCTCTGAGTTCATATATTAATAGCTATACCATCAACATATAAGCAGCTATTGTATTTCTTAAATCGATAGTGCATATATTTCCTTTTTTTTGGGTAACTAGGAGGTTCCGGACTAAAGCCTATAATTCTCTTAGGGCATGGGAAAAATCATATGAAAACCCCTGGCCAAATAAAAATATTAAGTATCGTGTATTTGAAGGAAAGTGACCTTTGGCCTGAATTAACAAGCCAATTTTTCTTCATGTCAGAACCGCTAAACTAAAATCACTTAGTTTATTTCCTTTGTTAGGATTTGAGAAATTCAATATCTCCATTTTCTTCATTAACTTCATCATTTTTGTTTATCTATTATTTAAGGAGAAAATTAACTTATCATACAGACATTTGTTACAATAAATTATGTAATTTAGTGCAACCAAACACTAGTTTGGTTTGAGTATTAAGAAGATGTCTAAGTGATGTTTTTATTGTTAGAAAAAAAAGTTTGTACTCTTTCTTATCTTTGCGGTTACGGGTACTCTTCGAGTGCTATTTGGAGGAAAAAACTTAATGCATCAAGTGTCTTGTGAAAATTTATGATTGTAGTATAATTTGTGGACCAGAAAATGTTGTATGCATTAGACCATTTAAAATAAGGGTTTGAATAAAAGATTTAACAGTTGAATAGGTGTCATCAAGGTGATGAATTTGGGTATTGAGATGATGTGGATTAATTGGTGTTGGATTATTCAACATATTGAATTAAAAGAAATGGAACCACGCTGCCATGTGTCATTTGATGATTTAATGGGTTTTAATTATGAAATTTTATTTTATTTACTTAAAATCAATTATCTTATAGTATAATATTCTTGAAAAATATAAGCTTTGTATCAAGATTTATCATTCCTTAGAGCATCTCCAACGGTAAGAACTCCATATGGAATTCTTAACATTTTTTAATTATATATAATGATGTTTGTGAAAGTTAAGAATCTTTGTATGAAGATTTAATTTTTTTAGGGGTCCAATGGTTAAAGTTCTTAAAAAGAATATGATGAGCATTCAACAATATTTAATCTGCGAAAAAAATAATTTCCATTGACCAAAAGATAGATGTTTTGGATCGATATAACAAGAAGGAAGAATAAGAATAAGAAATGATTTTTATCGACCAATAAGTCGATACTTTGAATCGAAACAAGAAATAAGAAGAAAAATTGGTGGGATTATTTTATCGACCGCTTGGTCGATATTTTGGGTCGATGGAAGAGTTAAGGATAGCTTTCATTTGGTATCGACCAAAAACTAGATGAAATAGATTGATAGAAATAGTATAAATAAAGAAACTGAGAATTTTATCTATCATTTGGTAGATAAAATGGCTAGATATAAACATTATAAGTAAAGAAACCAAGAATTTTATCGATCACTTGGTCGATGAAATGAATCCATAGAATAGTATGACTAAAGAAACTTAAAATTTTATCTACCACCTCGTCGATGATGTGACTTGATAGGATTTTTGGTTATGTTTGAGAGATCAAATAATTCTATATTTCTTTGGGCACACAAAAAAATATTTTTCTTTTATTACAAAATTTTTCTTCTATATTTCCATCAAATTTTTCTTCTATATTTCCATCAAGTTATCTATCTCAACAATAATTTTTTCACACTCAAAATTTACCATGTCAATAGTTATTCAAATTATCATATTTTGTGGATGAAATGATGTCATATTCATCTCAAGCAACATGTCATATTCATCTCAAACAATCAAATTTTACATAAAGCTTTTTTATTTGTATGTGTGTATGTGTCATTTTCAAATATTTTCACTAACTTATAAGGTTTTATAAAGACTTATAATGTATAAATAAATTTATAAAGAGTAAAACAAAAAAATCTGATAGCATAATATAAAATGTGGAGTAATGTGTTGATTAAACAAAATTACTGTAGAGCGTGAAATTTTGGGTGTTGAATTCTTAAGTTGAATGATATGGAAGGTGTTATGTAGTAGTATTAGGTGGATGGTTTTATGTAGTAATATCTTGATTTTGCTTTGGAAATTGTGCCTCAAAGTGTACCCATGCATTTCACGTATATATGTTGCATACCTGTTAGTCATGTCTTCACTCTTATAGAATCAGATAGTTTATGAAATTTGTCTAAGGATTATGTGTAAAGTTTAAGAATTATGTTGAAAAGTTTAAGGATTATGTGTAAAGTTTAAGGATTATGTGTAAGAGTATTTATATAATATAAACTATATAAGAAATAAAATATGGTGATATTTGATAAAAGAGAATAGAGAATTGTTTGAACATTTTGTATCACTATTCAAGTTTTGAAGAAATTGAACCACACATTTGCAATTGCTGACCCAAAGAAAGTTTGGATATTAATTAGTTATGAGTGATATTAAGCAGTACACATAGAACACTAAAACCTGAAAGCTATATGTTTGCTGGTGCAAATAATCAATCAAAAAGGTGCATGGTGATTATTGGGTTTGGTCGATTTAATTAGAACACAAGTAATACTTTTACACGAGTTTAAATTATCTCAAATACTCTCTACATATTATAATAATTGTCGTTTTAAGCTATTTTATCTCAAATACTCTCTACATATTATAATAATTGTCGTTTTAAGCTATTTTACGTAGATTAAGATTTTTAGTAAATTCACTATTTAACCTTGCAATAATATTCCACGTGATTACTCCAATACAATCTTAATTAGTTTTACGTTTGGTTCTATTTTCTGTTTTAATTTTTGCAGAAGAAAGATAATGGAGATAATTGTCAAAATTCAAAACATTTCAGATTTCTATATATTTACATGTTAACTTACTAATAAATCTTCATATTTCATACCATGACGACCGTTGATATAAATCTTTTACCTACAAATAGTAAAACTCATTCTTTTGATTTGAATACTATTCCAGATAATAGTGATGATTATGATTCTGGAAAAAGAGATGAAGATGATTTTGTTCATGCGACTAAAGAAATTAATATTGAATGTGAAAAACTAGTTGTAAGGATTATATCGTCTTCCGAAACTACTATTGTAGTCGATTTCAATGTAAATCCATTAGAAGAATCTAATTCTCAAATATTAGAATTAGATGGTGATCAACTCATTGAAGAAAGTCAAGGTCAATTATTTGGAGGCCAAAGTCAAGATCAATTACTTAGAGACCAACGTAAACTGAATCTTTATTGTGTTAAATTTTTCTTGTATAATCGCTATTGTGTAAATTTTTTTTGTAATGGTCAAAAATGCTTAAACGTAGGATTTTAGAGTAGTAATTTTTGGTAATGCTTATTTGATTACATATAGGTGGAAAGAAAAACGATACCAATGATGAAAGATGGGCAGTCTACAATGTTTTACTTGAAAGGAGTGTAAATAAAAAACTCGGTAAAACTACGACAAAAGAGGTTGATGTTGGTGAATTGGTTGATGTGCCCCAAAGAAGAAAAAATGTGGGCGTAAGAAAATTTTAATCAATATACAACACATCGTTAATATTTTTCTACATCGACGAACAACTTTGAGAACGTTGGCTGAAGCTATCAGGATTAGTCATGCTACACTACTACATAAATGTGTAAGGGAAGGTCTTCTACGATGCAATTCCAATGCTTTGAAACCACATATGAAAGAAAAACACAAGTTAGCAAGGTTATGGTTTTGACTATCTATGTTGGATCCTCATAGTTTGAGTCATGAACCAAAATTTATTGATATGTGCAACATTGTACATATTGATGAAAAATAGTTCTATATGACCAAAAAATCTGAGAATTACTATCTACATGCTGCTGAAGATGATCGTGTACGAATATGTCGAAGTAAAAACTTTATTGAAAAGTGATGTTTTTAGCTGCAATGGCTCGTCCAAGATTCGATGAAGAAGGAGTCGACATTTTTTCTGGAAAAATAAGGGTTTTTCCTTTTGTCACAATTCAACCTGTACAAAGACAAAGTAGGAATAGAGAAGCTGAGATTATGGAAACAAAACCAATTACATTGGTCAAAAGAGACAACGTAAAAAGATGTTTGCTTGAAGAAGTTATTCCTAAGATTCGTGAAAAATGGCCTTCTGAGGATGTAGGTTATCTTTATTCAACAAGATAACGCAAAAAACACATGTGACTCCAAGTGATGATGAATTCCGAACAGCAGTTTTAGAAAACAGTTTTGACATTCGAGTGATGTGTCAACCATCAAATTCTCCAGATTTAAATATTTTTGATCTTGGATTTGTTAATGCTATCCAATCATTACAACATAAGACATGTCCGAAGAATGTTGAAGAGCTTATCCAAACGGTAAATATGTCTTTTAAAGATTATGAACGGATGAAGGTGGACCATATTTTCTTAATTTTGCAACTTTGCATGAGAAAAACAATGAAAATAGGAGGATCTAATAACTACAAAATCTCACCCATGAAAAAGAGGCGTTTGAGTGAGAGGGTCATCTTTCGAAGCAAATAATATGTAATTCTACTATGGTAGAAAACGAAAAAAAATCATCTAGGAGTGTAAGGTTGCAGAGAAAATTTTATTTGTTTAATAATATTGGTATCTCATTCTGTTTTATCAATAAGAATTACATCAATATTATTTTATTAGCTCTAGTGGAATTTGGCAACAAGCTTAAAGGGAAAGAGAAAGATCAATGTGAAGCAAGTTTTGGAACATTAACACAACATTTTAGAACCAAGTTGAGAATCTGTTATGATGAACTACACGTGCATCAGAAGGATCTGTATATCTTGATATAGCTTGTTTCTTGAGAACTATGTTAGAAGTTTACTTGAAATCCCAAAATCTGGACATGAATTGAAAGATCTTACATCTAAGTTTTTAATCGGCGTGTGTGATGGTCTAATATTTACGTGAGTTGAGATGCACGGTCTAATATTTACAATGGCTCTACTTGAAGCTAGTGCAGAAAAAAACAAACTTTTGCACTCTAATTGTGAAAATGATTTAGCAAAACATCTAAGTAAACTTAAGAGAAAAGAAAAAACATAATAATACCAAGAGTTCTAGCAGCATCAATTGTAGAGTTTTATTACTCTATGAATAATTAAAGAACAAATAATAGAGAAAATTTATTGATGATATAAAGAAAATACACCATTAGTATTAGAAAATTCAACATCACTCGAATCACTCTATAAATTATTCAAATCCCAAAAGCTTTTGGACAATAAATTTTTAGCACCATATGTAGAATCTTCTTATCGAAATTAAGTTCTTCTTCGTCGTAATAGAGTTCGTTAATATCAAAAGGACGCACCTTTTTGGGATCAACATCGGTAATCTTTTTGCTCAAATGATTGTCTTCTTCTTTGGAATAAACTTTGTTGAGATCGAAATCGTGCACTACTTTGACATTGACATGATGGGTTTGCCTCTCATAATTCAAATTCTCTTTTCTTTTACCTACATTTTTTTTTACATGCATCGTTTTTTCTACGTGCATATTTTTTTCTATCAGTAGAGTTGCTTAATCAGATTTACAAAAACTACTCATAAAAATTTCACTAGTTTAATTTTCTTTTGGTAAATTTGAATGTCAATGTTATTAACAAACAATTATTGACTATATTGATTATATTGAAAAAGGATAAAAATGACTCTTTCAAAATATTCTAAACATATTCCAATAACAGAAATAATATTAATTTATACTAAGATTAGGTTTGGAATTTATTTACAAAAGCTGCATAAGAAATCGAGAACGACAAGTATTTCTAAACAAGAAAAATAGCTTAAAACATACGGAGGGAGAGAGTAAAAAAAATCAGTTAATCAATCTATTCCTTTATGTGACACATAAAGCTCTTTATAGTTCACACCTATGGAGAAAAAACGATGGGAACAACACGATGTTTTCAGCAAACGGAGATCAAATGCATGCCGTTGTAATAGACGTAACAGAATATCTAGCCTTTGAGATTACTGGCGTCATTGATGACAAGTAGGTTTCAGCAATTAGAGACACTTTAGATTCTGGTTCATATTGGCAACAAGTATGAAAACGATGGACAAAGTTAGAAGGCAACACATGAGCAATATGGTCATTGAGGTATTAAATGGATGGGTTTGACCCATCATGAATAGTATTTATAGACCCAACATGTTCTTGTCACTACATGATTGATTCAGATGGGTCGGCAATAAGTCCATTTAATTCTCTAGATGTAAGATATTAATTCTGTGGACTTCAATAACTTTTAAGTGTATTATTATGAGGGTATATTTCGGAATTTGGTTTCAATTAGTTTTTGTTTCGTTTTAGTTGATGTTTTAAAAAAAATTATTTTATTTTATATAATGTTTTCAGTTATCTATACAAAATATAATATATTTTTAGTGTTTTTGACTGTTTGAATTCTGTATTTTGATTTATAATTGGTTAGATTATTTGGAAATTGTAATTAAATAAAAAAACTAATGTCTTTTTAATTTTTGTGAGAAACTTAAAACATCAACTATAAAAAACAGAGGGAGAAACAAAAAGAAACCTGCAAGTTCGAAGAAGACTAACAAAGCAAGAAGATGAAAACGACACGCAAAAGTAAATCGTAGAGACGAAGTAGAACTCCTCATTTGAGCCAAATAAGCCTCTAATTCCTCGTTGGGATTAGTCAACAACTAAATCTTATCTCATCTAATTTTCGTTCGGATTATCTTCCTTTATCAAATGAAATATACACATGTATAGT
>OVBA01009736.1:0-10074 GCA_900406435.1 Lepidium aucheri | reverse complement strand
GCTGGTTAATTGCCGAGTGAATGGCCCGAGTCATTTAGGTTGAGCTTCCCTTGTGATGGATAGGTCGAGGTATGTGACCGAGGCTTCCCTTCTGTAAGCGAACGGAGTGGTCCTCGCCAGTAAGCCACGAGGCAATGATCCGAGTGGTTGGCAGCTTCTTTTCCCGAGCAACTTGTTCCAACGCTCTAGCTCCATTTTATGCTCCTTTTTGCTCCATTTCCTAAGAAAATCCCAAAACTCCAAATGCAAATGCAAAAAGTGCAAAACTAACCTAAATGGACCTAAATGCAAGTGAAACTAGCTAGATGGACACAAAAACAACCTAAAATGGTACTCTAAAACCATTAAAAATCACACTCATCAATATGTCATGCAAGCTATTAATCTACCGAAGCCTTCTATTGATTGGGTTTGGTAGTTCATATCTACAACCTCGTTCTCCATTCCGTGAATGGAAATTTATGCGGATATTATACAGGGCAAACAGGTCTTAGACAGGGAGATGCATTATCTCCGCACCTCTTAATAATTATCATGGAAGTCTTTTCCAAGCTGCTTATAGGAAGATATATGACTGGGGGCATTGGCTTTTATCTGAACGCTACAAACCCTGCAGTAACCCACTTAGAATTTCCTGATGATGTCCTTATTTTCTTTTATGGAACTATCCAGTCCCTTCAAAACATCAAAGAAGTCTTGTCCGAGTTTGCTTCTTGGTCTGGTCTTCATTTAAACGCCAACAAGAGCCACCTCTTCACAACTAGACAGAACCAGATGACATCCTCTGAACTTGCTAGTTTCGGATTCCAACCTGGTTCTTCCCTATGCGCTATTCGGGTCCGCCACTAATGTCAAAGCACCTAAAAACGTCAGATTTTTCCCCTCTCCTAGAAAAGATCTCCTCCCTATTCAATGATTGGTCGGTTAAAACTCTCTCTTTCTTTGGAAGGTTATAGTTGATAACGTAATTTAAGGCACTTTGAACTTTTGGTTTGTTGCATTCATTTTGCCAAGAGCAAGCATAAAATCAATTGAAAGTCTTTGTTGTAAGTTCTTGTGGGCAGGTTGTATTGAGAAACGGCATAATGCAAATATATTCTGGAAGACAATCTGTTTGCCTAAACAGGAGGGTGGCTTGGGTTAAGAAATTTTGGTCTCTGGAACAAAATCTTAGTTCTAAAACTCATCTGGATCTTGTTTACTAACGGTGGATCCATATGGGTGGCTTGGAAAAGAGAGCACATGCTTAAGTTCAAAAGCTTTTGGGAGATTCAGAGCAGAGCTAATAAGTCGTGGATGTGGAAAAATATCCTCAGTCTTAGGCCACTGATTTGTGACCTGCTTCGCAACGAAATTGGTAACGAAAGCACTTGCTTTTGATATGATCATTGGACTGAACTCGGTCCACTAGTCAACATTATGGGAGATAGAGGACCTTCGGAGTTGGGAATTTTGAAGTTTGCCACTGTTTCACAAGCCTTTGCGGGGTCATTATGGAACCTCAGACCTGCAAGATCAGAATCTGCAATGCTTATTCATGCTCACCTCTCCACTATATCTCCTCCATCTCGCTTTGGGGATAAGGATTCGGTTACCTTGATTATTGCAGGCAACGGATTTACGAGCTTTACTGCTTCTAAATTATCGGAGGTTCATCAACCTCGTATGCCTCCAATGAGATGGTTTGGTTCGATTTGGTTTAAGGGAGCTACACCAAGACATGCATTTATGATGTGGGTTACCAATCTCGACAGATTACCCAAGAAGTAGACTGGTTGCTTGGAGAATGAATGTCCATCTAATTGTTGTCTATGTAACAATGACGTAGAAACACAAGATCACTTATTTCTCTATTGCTCATACAGTGACTTGCTCTGGAATGTCATTCATGACAAACTCGGACTGCTATATAACCCATTTCACTCTTGGAATGCGTTCATGCTCTGGCTTTGTTCTCCAACGAAACCGGTCCCAGGACTTCTCCTCAGATTGGTAACTCAAGCTTCAATCTACCTCTTATGGAAGGAAAGGAACTCTAGAATATACACCCTTCAATCACTGCATATGGAAGTGGTATTTAGACAGCTTGATCGTCTCATTAGAGACACATTTCTGGCCACAAGGCACCTTAAGGGCTTCTTCAATCAGATGGAGCATTGACTTCCTAGCTAATTACTTACTAGTTAGTCTCTGTTATGTAGCCGCTTGTTTTTATCTTTTTTTAGCAATGTAGCTATGTGCATAAAATGTAAAGTTCATACCATCTAATGAAATTCACCTTTTCTCAACAAAAAAAAAATAAAAAATAAGAGAGAAGGACAAGCTTGTTGATGTTTTGTTGGAGAAAAAAATCTTAACGGGAGATGCGTTTCGATCTATTTTATCTAAGTTTACTAATAAACCGTTAAATACCAATAGAGATCAAATCAAAGACTTTATTAATGTCTAATGCTAAACGAAATACTAATCAAACCCACATTACAATGAGAATAGTAAAATGAGTTTTCACATCTCATCATTTAGTTATTGAAACATTAATTTACAAAATTATTTTATTTAATATCTAATTTTTAGTTATTAAAACATTATTTTACTAAATTATTTTATTTAATATCTAATTTCTAACAATCGATTAAGATTACTAACGCCATAGAATATAAAACTATCAAAAAAATACAAACGAGTTAAGGATATATATATATATATACTAGAAATGTAAACATTTTTTCTAATAGCCATGAATACATTTATCTAATGATATTTCATAAATTTAATTATTATTTTTTCTGAAATATTTAGTAACAAATATTATAATTTTTTCCTAATAATTTTTAGATATTTAAACCATTTCATATTTTTAAAAACTAAGAAATCAGAAAATATGTCGAAAATAAAGAATAGTAGAAGTAATCATAATTCACTTTAATATAAAAAATAAAGAAGAGATAGTGATTTTTTGTATTAAACTTATGTAATTAGATTGAGAATGAAGATATGATAGATGTTACATGTTCCTATCATACTAAAGTTGTAGTAGCGAAAATTTGTGTTATTAACCAAAATAAATATATAAAAGATGAAAGTATTGTAGGTATATTGATATAGGAAAAAAAGATAAATTTAAAAGGTAGAGTTTTCTGAATTTTTCCACTTGAAAGTCGGTAGAATTTTTCGACATATGGTTGAAACGTTGTTGTGATTTTTGGAGGCATATAATGTTAAAAGAGGAGGTGGGCTCATGAATATCAATACATAACTTTTCAATGAGAAGATATTGTACATTTCTAGCGGTTTATATGCAATCAACTTCCAAATTTAGAAGATAATCTTTAATACATTTTCTTATGATGTTTATACAAGATTTCATTCATGTAATCACTTCAAATAAGAAACTTCTACGTCATCAACAGTTTTGGTGTAATTCAAACTAACTTTCACTTCAAGTTATATAAATCAAATATAATAACACAAACAAAACAAAAAAAGCTCGCCTGAAAGACGGATCATCAACTCGTAAATAATACACTACAGTTAGTAACACAAGCGTTTTTCTAAAAAAAATGAAATGTAATTTAGCTATTGAGATTTCAATATCTGCCAAAAATGCCCTTGACCGCTTGGTATGTTCCGATTATCACAACCATGAAATTGATTAATATAATACCAATGAGAACCAGTGTTTTGAACCCTAGTCTTCGGTACTTTCCAAAGTATCACAGATATGGCAACATTACTGATGCAGTTGCATTCATGAATTCTCCAACCAAACTCGTGAAATCAACAGAATACGAAAGAAGCAATGCGCACAATCACATTGCTAATAACCAACATTGTACCCAGAAATAAACCGGTGGCCCTTTATTAGGCAAAAACCGAGAGAACCGGCTTCTCAGTGCGTCTATGATAGGCATAACCATGAGTGAAAACTTAGTAATTGGGTCCACTAATGTAGTCCATATGGCCACTTTTGAACTAAGCTTGTGAGCAGGAAGATTCACTGTGATTTGTGACTCAAATTTTGATCCATAAATTAAGTGACTCAAATTATAGATGAGTGTGTGAAACATATAACCATAACCTGAAAACAAAGAAATAAATTTTCAACTCAAAACAATTGGCAATGAGTGTATATACTAACACATGTTCATTATACTTACACTTGAGAATTGGCCTTTGTTCTTCATAGAAGTGTAGATAGTTGGGAAAACTGGATGATCACAGTAACAAAACACGTACAAGCTCACAGAAGTAGTGAGTCCATTAAAACGAAAGACCTCTGAGTCATTGTTCTTGAAGCCTACTCCTTCAAAAGCTCCAACACAAAAGATAGAAGCACGAATCAAACCGGAAAAAAGACACCACTTGTGGAAACATATGAAAGAATCCTTCTATTGTCCAACCAAACCGAGGGAAGGATAATGAGAGCTACAAAGACGATGAACATTTGTTTGCCTCTAAACTCAAGCCCCATGAAATTGAATCCAACATTCGAGAAGAGTTTGTTAAGGTTGTCACCGTACTTAAAGCATTTAACATCATGAGCTCTAGTTGGTGCTACGTCTGGTCTAGCTTTTGGTAGAGGTATTGGATAACTCGGTTTCTAATTTGCATTTGCAACAACCAAAGTCTTGAAGTCCTTAGAATAGGTAGGATTTTCTTCTCGTGGATAGGTATTTCTTTGCTGTCCAATGTTTCCAATCCCAACTCGGCTAGAACCTTTCCTCTTGAGTTGTTGTTCTATCAATGTAGCCTTATGAAGCATTTGTTCAAGATCCTCATAATGCTCTATCTCCATTCTGTCCTAAATATCTCGGTTAAGTCTTCCTACAAACCTTGCCATCGCTTCTCTATTTTGACGCATATCTCCTTGGATCATCATAATTCTCATCTCTACTCCTCAACCGTTTGCTCCTTTGGCTTAATCTTCCAAGTTTCTGGTAAAGTTCTCTATGGTAATGGCTAGGGAAAAAATGCCTCCTCATCAATGTTTTCAATCCAACCTAAGTGTTAATAGGCTCTTCTCCATTACGCCTTATAGTCCGATCCCATCAACTAAGTGCATAATCACTAAATCCGGTGGCAGCCACTCTCACCTTGTTGGCTTCAGTATATGTTTGACAATCAAATACAAGTTCCATCTTATTTTCTCACTCTAGATAAGCATAAGGTTCATTCTTTCCATAGAATGTTGGTATTGAAAGTTTAATCCCATACAGTTGGTCATGAGCTTGAGGTCTAGCACCTCTTTGGCGTCTCTCACTCCTCTGGCTATGCTATGTTGAATGTCAACTTGTGCTATATTATTTTGTAGTTAAGGGATCTTGTCTTGTGCCAAAACCATCTGTATTCCGTCTAGGTCGAATTGTTGGACCCCTTACTTTGCTAGAATCTCGTTCAAAAAGAGATTTCATCTCTTGTCTAAAGCAATCGAGCTTAGCACTCATCAAACGCTCCATGTTTCCTATCAATGCCTCTATTAGTAGCTTGTTATTAGCTGAATTGCTAGTTTCTACTTCATCTTCAGCCATTGTTCATGCAAGGAAACACAGACAAATTCACTAACAACAAGTTTCTAACAAAAAGGAAATTTTGAAAAACTGGAAACTTTGAGAAAAGGAAATCAGTTCTAACAAGGCTTCTAGGGTTTTTGCAATCTTAAGTTGATGAAGAAAATAACCTAACAACCCTAAGAAATGATCAAAACTGATTCTTATTGAACCTAATGAAAGATTTAAATTTCAAACTAACAGATGAAACACAAGAAGAATTCGGTGATGATGATAAGTAATCAAAAAGTTTCAGCAAAACAAAATATATTATGATAAATCTAGGGTTTGATTTCAGGAAAAACAGAAAGAGAAACAAAAACTAAAAGGAACAGAGATCAAAGACTCAACTTTCAAGTTCGGCTATGATACCACTTAATATGAAATTCGTTAGGATCGAACTTGCTTGTTGAGATTCGAAAGAGAGATAGGATGGATGGGACGAGAGGCACACAACAAGGATGGTAATTCTGATGCTAGACCAAGAGTCTTCGGATATGACACACCTAGGATCGATAAAATTCAGATATGACACACTGAATTACGATTCAGTTGGATATAATACATCAACAGAGATAAAGGAAAACCCTTAAGATTGAATTTTGAAATTGCTTGAATGTTTTAAAAAGAATATAAGAACTTAAATAGAAAAAGAGGCCGAAGATAAGCTAGGATTTTCTGAATAATTAGGCTTATAATAAACTAACAAAAGGGTTTGGTGTTTGTGCAACCCAAATACCTCATTAAAAATCTTAATCAGAATACCCATTGGGACAAAACCCACTAAGGAAAAAAGAGTGCATTTAGACAACACGCCCAGATGCTAGCCTTCTTGAATACTCATGACAAGCATCATGGTATGTTGAACCCAAGGTTCTTCGTGTGTCTGAATTTGAGCAAGTAGTACTCCAATGACTTAATTTGTTGGATACTGTCATTCTAGATCGAATCATTGGATCAGTAAGAACCGTCATTACATCTCCGTTGGCATCTCCCTCCTCATCAGAGTCTTCACTTGAGCTGATGCTTGATCGAACTTAGTCTTGGCTGGCCATGATCACATCACCTTCTAGGCTCAAGAAACTAGTCACAACTAGTTAAAGCTCAAGGTTCATGAAGATGGAGACCATGAGACGTCCAGTGTTTCCAAAAGCTTTGTAGCCAATGTCCGGGTAAGATCTTGATCTTCTACATCCTAGGTCTTCCCGTTCCGTCATCTGGCTTATGTTCATTCCATACCGGACCAAACCGGAATAAGGTTATATACATTCTCAGTTCCAGTGGTATTTCTCAATTCTGTTCCATTTGGTGAAGTTGATCCATGTCCATACATCTCTTAATAACAATGGCAGATTAGAAAGTTGTGATTGCTATGGTTAAGAACATTATCAAACTTAACCATCCTCCGGATGCTAGAGCATAAGGGACCGATAATATACCCACACCTAGCAAAGCAAGATAACAGTTGATTAGAAGAACGATTGTTTTAAATGAAATGCAAATTACCTTTGTTTGTGTGTTAGTTTTTTATAAACTTCGTTAAATAATAAATGAAAACACAGACAGAGAGAAACTAATAACGTGGTTTAGATCGTTCTCAAGATATGTTTTGATTCTCTAAATGTGGGTTGCACGTAGCAACAGACACACAAGCTAACAAGAGAGTAAGTGTAGTTAATGTGTTAGCTTTGTTACGGGACAAGTTAATGCTTTAGATAATTATAATATGTGTTGTTGTACTAAAGTTTTAAATGTGTAAGTAAACTCGGTGTGTAATTCAGTTTTGTAATCTTTGTATATTGAATCATCTCATAAAAATTTGAATGATTTCTAAATGACTAGAAACAAGACTGGAGATATATAAATGGTTTGCCAAGAAATAAATGATCCATTGGCTTGCTCGTAATCTAACTTAGCACCAATTGATAAGTTTGAATTCCACCCGTTCTAATTAAAACATTAAGCTATGAATTTGTGGACTAATTTGATAGACTCTTAACCAAGCGTACATAATAAAAAATATAACGACTAAGCCAGTAACCATGATAACTAGTAGCTAATATACATACTCCATAGGAAACACCGACAAATTTTATATAAAGGTTAAAAATTCATTTTAACGAATCAAATGATTGAACTTAGTTTAATCTTTTTTTTAAAAAAGAAAATTGACTATGAAAGTGAATCTGAGCGAGGAAAATGAAAGCAAATATAGGTAGAAACAAAAAAAAAGTAGGAATAAACCCAACGCAGCCATCTAAAATACAAAATAATGCCAAAAACTTGAGTTAGGAACATGTATAATGAATCGCTGTGAGATACAACAGACTTACAATCATTTCTTTCTTCTGTAGAGTTTCTCATTAACATGTACTCCTGTCTCCCAATTTCTATAATAAATCTAAACCTGGTTTTTGTGTTTTGAATGAGATATAAACTAGAAAATAGAGTATGTGTAAATAAAGTATGGAGGTTGAAGAGAAGAAGAGGCATTGAAAAAATCAAAAGACAAAAAAAGATAGATTTAAAAATAATATTAAAGAAAGAAAACCTAATAAAACATTAATGCCATAAAATCAACACTTGTGATTCACAATAAAATCAACACTTGTGATTACCTTTTTTTATTTAATGGGCTAAGTCAATATTCGGCTATAAGGATTTCATATCTCTATATGGGCCGGCCTTATGTGAGTTTCAGCCCATGAAACAAGTAGAAGCTTCACAGAACTGAAGAGATTCCACTAAGCAACAAAAAGGTGATCGAGCTACATGGAATATAGTGAATCATCATTTTTATGTTGGAGAGAGAGAGAGAGACGTAAGAGAGAGGAAATTGGTGAGTGAATTTTTTCTTTTGGAGAACATGTGTTCTTGCTCAGTTTTGTTTTGAGCTTTAGGGCGAGCGATTCATTGTAACTCTTTGTATCTTCTTCAGATTGTTCAGTGGATTCTCCGAGAGCTTTGGTCCCGGCATGAGTAGGCTGCTACGTGAGTAGTGGAGGCCGAACGTGTAGAGTAAAGAGCTTAAATGCCATTTTTGTAAAATCTGTAATCACCAATGCCACACTTTAGTCTAATTGCCACTCAAAATTTGATATTTCTATTATATCCTTAATAAGACACACTTATAGAAAGAGAAGGTTTCAATGTGTTACCTTAATTAGACACACTAATTCATGTAGAGGGTCTAAATTTTGTTTTCCTCACTACAACCTGAGAGCTCTCACGAGAGTCACGATGGATTTCATTTGATTCCCTTCTGAACCTCCTTCTTCTTCTCTGTTCCTGCACTTTGAAGCTTCATCTATCTCGCCTATTTCTTATCCATCTCGCTCGTTTCTTATCTCCTCTCCTCTTTCTTGGCTGAAAAGAAGAAAAGAAGTAGGTCAGTTTTTGAGTTATTGGTTATGATTTTGAAATAAAAATCGATTGATTGGGTTGCACATTTAGTTTGAGTTCATGGTTGTAATGATGAGTAGGTATGTGCATTGATATATAATATCATTGTTGTCTTGAATTGTGTTGAATGAGTATAAAACAAGATACCCAAATTTACCTGTTTTCCTAATCCGTTTCTGCAGATTTGGTCCAATTAGTACATTTAGGTGTAGTTGTATAGTACATTTAGGTACAACTGCAAAGTAGAGATGACAGAACAACAAGTACATTTAGGTACAACTGCAAAATTTTGTATAATTCCTAAATGAATTTTGTTTTCTTTTATTTACAGAAGGCGTTGAGGAACATATACACAGATGTGCAATTTGACTATGGAGGGTGCTATTCAGAAGATCATGAATGGATTTCAACAAATTCTCTAAATGCTATATTGTTTAAGACTTCATCTTTGGTGGAGATAACTTATTCGGTGTCAGTAAATAAGATATGCAGGAAGATTGAAATAGATGAAATCACTGGGAAGCTCAAATTGAGTTACACTCTATCTAAAGCTCGGAGAAAGACATATATTGTAGATGACAAGGAAGTTTTGATTTATTTGATGTCATTGGATAAAGAGGGGATGAAACCTGTTTTGCAAGTGGAGTTGGAGTTATTGCATGGTGTGGAAAATGTAGAAAATGTTGGCATCGTTACTACCGAAGAACAACAGAACGATATGATTATTGATGAGATGAGGGAGACCTTTTTTGACGAAAATGGTGGTAATGATGATTGCGAGAATGTATCATGTGATGATTTAGTGATTGTGGCTCGCCCTATGAATAATCATTTGAATGTTGATGAGCTTCCAATTTGTGTAGAAGAAATTCAGAATGTTGAAGAATGGGAAGATGGTACTGGAATTGAGATAAAACAAGAATTTTGTTCAAGGCAGGCAGTGCAAGATTTGGTTCTTAGAGCTGCAAATAAGAATTGTTTTGCATATCAAACAGTTAAGTCGGATAAGCAACGACTTATGCTACGATGTCGTCAACTTCAAAAGGTTGTAAATGGTATTTATGAGCAGCTAGATATAAGGATTCAGTATTTTGGACTATCAGAGTACACAGAAAAATGCATACAT
>OVBA01009734.1:0-10079 GCA_900406435.1 Lepidium aucheri | reverse complement strand
AGATGGTCTGAGTGGTTCAGGTTGAGCTTCCCTCGCGATGGATAGGTCGAGACGGGCGACTGAGGCTTCTTTCTGTTAGTGAACCAAGCGATCCTCCCCAGCGAACCGCGAGGCTGTGATCCGAGTATTGAGCAACTTCTTCTCCTTAGCAGCTTGTTCCGATATTTTAGCTCCATTTTAGGCTCTTTTTTGCTCCATTACTTAGGAAAACTCCAAAACTCCAAATGCGAATGCAAAAAGTGCAAAACTGACCTAAATGCAAGGGAAACTAGCTAAACGGATACAAAAACAACCTAAAATAGTACTCTAAAACCATTAAAAATCACACTTATCAAGTACGAACAAACTTTTGGTTTCCTATTTGATTTAGAGAAACTGAAGTCAGCAAGTGATGATAGCTTAATGACATCTTGTACCAGTCTTCAAGTATTTTTAAAACATGGAAATCATTCAGATGTTATAGGAGATGAGTTGCATTTTGAACTAACAGTTCTGAAAGATGTTTTGCCAAAGGAATGCAAGAAACCCGTTGAGGTGTTGAACTACTTAAAATGAATGGAGATTATTATCCAAACTCATGGATTGCTTATCAGATTTTGTTGATGATTCTAGTTTTGGTTGCTTCAACTAAAAGAACTTTTTCAAAACTAAAATTGATAAAGTCTTATTTGCGATCAATTATGTTACAAGAAAGACTAAATAGTTTAGCTATCATTATAGATATAAGACCTAATTAGAATTTAGATTATGAGAATTCGGTGAAAGAGTTTATGGAAACAGAAGGAAAAAAAATATGTCTTAGTCGTTTGCTTTTTTAAAGTTTATTTTAGTTTATCTGATTTTATTTTTTTTAATTATATTATAAAGGATCCATTTGACTAAAGTTCGTCTTAAACCTCTTTTGAGTCTAGGCACGACACCGCCGACTTAAGCAAGTATGTCGTCAGTCTGTTTTAGTTATAGTGTACTAAAGTTTACATAATTATATTACAATTAAAATTTAAGTTGTAAGAGTCATGTGGGCTTGTTTTATGTAGATTACGACGACGTAGAGACAATATCTTATAATAAACTATTATTTCAATGTTTTATATGTTTTTTTGTTACTTTATGGGTTGTCGATGAAACTTTTCAACGAAAAGCAAAAAGCCGATGGGACCAAGTCCCATGTTATTATCATGACTCCACTTCGTTAAGTATCAACTTAATTAGATAACGATGTCTTCTATTATTTTTCGTGTACTTCTCATATTTTCTATTATTCTCTAATAATAGACGAGATTGGTACTCCTCATTTCATAAGAAAAATATAAAGGCGACTCTAATAATTTTATTTCGGTTTCTAGGAGAGCAACTCGAGTGGAGCTGAAGGTCGATTTGAAGTTGGTGGTAGATTTTCTAGACACAAAGATGACTCTTATCCTTTCTAGTATATTTGTACTATGGTTTCAAAAACTAGATTATCCATTTTTCATACGTTTTTAGGAAAGATAATCGTCTAGCGGATGAGTTAACTACTTATGCTTTTTTTTAATTAAGATTTCTACTCTTTCTTAGATACACCAATTGTGGTGGTGTCTTTGTTGTCGGATGATTCTTGTGGCATTACGACCATTCATAGAGATCGAGCTTGATTTTTTATTTTAATAACAAATTGAGAGTTTTTTCCTTCCATTTCTAATCAAAAAATAATTTTACTTTTTTCATCCAATATTATTTTTTCTCTGTAACAGTTTAGATAAAAAAGTCTTTGGGAGGCATCATTTCTCTTTCGACTCAACTTTAGGCATTACTATAACTTTTCTCCAATCTCTCTTTCTGGCAGGTGGTGGTTTTTATTGTCCTCAAAAGAAGGTCTCTCGTCGTTGTCTTCTTTTTTGACTGCTGGTTTATCAGATTCGTAGAGATTTTATTGGATTTTGGATTTAACTATTCTCACAAAATCAATGGTTTGTAGTTAAAGCTTGTTTTGTGATTCTCGGTGGGGATTTAATCTTCCGAACCTTCATCAACAGAATTTTCAAGGACAAAAATTTGGTTTGAGTCTCTGATTGACACTCTGCTCTCTCTAATTAGAGTTTCTTACTTCACAATCCATCTTTTGTGAGTTTATGTTTTTGACTCGTAAGTCATAAAAGGTGTAGGATACGGTTTATATCTTGTTTCACCGTTGGTCCAAGGACGGCTTGTGGTGAATGATTTGTTTTCCTTGGTCCGAGTTGAGCAGAGCACAAAGGGTCGTTTCTGTCAATATTGCTCCTTTATCTTTGTCTTTTCACCTAGTAGTTCTACCTAGTGTGGTACGAACCTCGGTGGTAAGAGGCTGGATATGTATCCTACAATTCAACTTTGAAGTCCGAATCAAAGAAGACTAGGTGCGATGGAACCGGTAAATGAGAACCACAAAGAAGAGTGATGATTCCTTTGACTATCTCGTCCGTCCAGACTTGGAATCCTCACAAGGCTGAACTCGTCTTGAATCCTCAAAGAATAGTGGTGGCTAGTGTTCTTTTCTAGAGAGAAAAAAGGTTCGCTTTTTGATAAGTAAAAAGTGAATACAAAGCACCATCTATGGACCTTATAAATGAGTTTATTCGGTTGGTGGCCTTCTAGGGCAGACTCATTATGGACTATAGACTCCAAAATAGGAAAGAAAGTGATGTAGCAATTTAAACCAAACGGAAAGACAAAGAAATTAAAATAAAACACACAAACCGGTCTGAATAAGGCAAATATGTTAACCACATGGTTCGGTAACTATACTTGTCATTCGGAAAAACAAACCTACACTTAAGACCCTAGACTAAGGCTGGGAAGTATCGGTTGTACCTGTAAAAACATTAATGGAAAAACACAAACATACCTTGGCCCTACCGACAGTCAAGGAAAAGCTTCGCGCGGTACAGTCCGCCAATTATAGACGTCAGAATGTTCCCGATAACTGGTGGATGTCTTCTGATCCTGGGTGAACCTCTTCCCGGTAAGCTTGAATATTGATCCTTACTGGGTTGAGTAGCGACAGATCTGTCTGGGTTATGGGTTCGACTAGGCTAAATAGGTAGCCAATGGCATCGATAAACTTGTCTTGGATTGCTTTCGTGTTGCCTCGTCTGTTTGTGCCTTCACATATCACTGGTACGGTTTGAATGGCTTCAAAAGGTCCGGCATCATATTGGTTCCACCTGTATCAAAGAGTATAAGAACGAAAACATTAAAGCCCATATGTACCTTAAAGTGGGTGGGAAGGTTGAGGCGGGATGTATTGTTGTTGATATGCTCGAGTACTTTGAACGGACTTTTGCCTCTTGGTGCCAACTTTTTGTTCTTATTTTGTTCTTTGGGAAACATTTCTGTCCATAGATGCACCCATACCCAATCTTTAGGTCAAAAATTGACTTCCTTCACTCTCATATCAGCGTGTGCCTTATACTTGGTTATGCGTGCATTTGATGGTTAACCTTATATCTTCACGTAACTTGTGGGTGTTCTGCCTTTGCATCTCCATCTTGGTTCGTGACCTCTAGTGATGTTAACGGCTTAAGGTCGAGATGTGACAAGAGCTGAAAACTATACGCAACTTCAAAACATGAACGGTTAGTAGTGGCATCAACACCTCGGTTATAAGCAATTCTATGTAAGGTAAAGCCTCGGTCCAGCTCCTCATGTTTGTTCTGATGGCTACTTGATGTTCCTCATATTTTTTTGGTTTTGAGCTCATTATTATGGTAATATTTGGGAAATTTGTCTGTGTTTTATTGAGATTTTAAGTCAAAAACGTTCAGAGTTGGAATCATGCTTGAAGGTGGACTTTGGAGAAGTCTGAAGCGTTTTCTGGTATTTTCCATGAGAAAGAGGATCGATCGATCAACACAAGGACTGATCGATCAGTTCTTTAACGAAGATGATATGCACGATCTGAAGAACGACTTGGCTTCTGAGAGATCGACTTAATATCCAAGGACCGATTGATCATCTCCAAGATCGATCAATCAATGCCCTTCGAAGAAACCTAATTCCACTATTTTTCAGCTCTTGTTTTGAGACCTATTAATACTCTTTTCTATTTTATTTTAGTAAGTCGTCTTTGACCTTTTGAAGAACGATTTCTACAGCAGCTTTTGAGTTTTTAAGCTAGGGCGAAGATCTCTTTACACTTGAGAAGAATTTCTGAATCCTATTATTATTTCTTATGCAATTTCAGTTTCAGTTCATCATGATTTACTTGGTTCATTATTCTATGTCTGAGTAGATCTTAGATCGGATTTAGGGATTCTATGGTTTTAGAATTCAACTGTTAGGGAACAAATAGGATTGATGAATAGAAGATTATCCTTCTAATACTTGAGTTTAATGCATAGATTAGCTTGATCACCTAGTCAATGATTTTAGGTGTTTAACGTTCCAGAAGTTTTTTAAGAACCAGAACTAAATTAGAAGAGCAATTCCTTCACTACCAACGAGAGTTGATGCTAGGTTGGGTTGTGGGTAATTGAACCTAAATGATAAAGCCTATTTTTAATCTGAAACCAACAAGAGTTAGGATCTTTAGATTATTAGTACAGGGGTAGATTCAACGAGAGTTGGTTTATCTTTATTTATGTTCAAGCCGAGATTATGATTAGATTAGTTCCTAAATAGTTTCCCTGACAAGAGCTCTAACTCCTGAATGAATACCCGATATCCGATTGCTTTAGTTATTTGATTACATTCACATTTAAGTTGTTAGTATTTATCTCTCTGATTTTGATTGATATAACTTGGGATTTTATAGAAATCAAAAATGTGATTTGGTTCTGTGAGGAATTTGACCCCTAAATACTATTACGTTTGTAGTGCACTTGCAGTAGAATATAGGGTTAAAACTCGTTGTATCAGTGCTCAAAGTAGGGTTGATACAGTCCAGTTGACTACTTCCGTTTGTCCATTTATCTACAGATGACAAGAGGTCGAATACAGCAGGTTGGTCCCCAGCTTCCTCCACAAGATGCGCTAAAAATGGCTAAGGAGTTTTAGATCTCAATCGGACACAATTGTACGCAGAATGTCATGTAGCCGCACGCTCTTTGATGAACAAGGTTGCGATTCGGGTGGCATCAGTGGATTTGTCACACGGGATAAAGTATACCATTTTTAAGAACTAGTCCACCACAACTAAAATCGTATCCCTCTTCTGGTACTTGGGTAACCCTAGAACAAAATCCATAGAAATATCTACTCAATGGGCATTAAGAATAGGGAGAGGTATGTATAAACCGTGAGGATTTGACTAGATTTAGCCGTAAGGTAGGCGATGCTATGTTTGTAATGTCTGGTAATGTCCAACTTCATATATTGGCAAAAGAAATGATCCTTGAGAAGGCTTAGTGTTTTCTTGATGCCAAAATATCCCATGAGTCATCCTCTGTGGGCTTCGGTTACAAGTAACTTCCTGATGGATCTTTGAGGGGTGCAAAACCGCCTTTTCTTGAAAATGAACCCATTGTAGAGATAAAAATAATTGTACATGCCTTGGCTGCAAGCTTCGAGAACCTCTTCAAAATCTGCATCATCAACATACTGAGATGAAGGTGTATCTTTTTGGTAGTGCATCGGCCACCACAAACTCTTTGCCCTTCTTGTACTTTATCATGTATGGGAATGTCTCTATGTATTCAAGACAATGTGTGTGCCCCTCAATTGTTTCAATGTCGCGTGGTCCGTATGCACCACAAACTCATTGGCCAAAAGGTAGTGTCGCCAAATCTCCAAAGATCTGACCAAGTCGTACAACTCCTTGTCATAGGTTGGGTAATTAAGCGTGTCTCCAATCAATATCTCACTAAAGAATGCCACATGTTGTCCGCCTTGTTTAAGCACACCTTTGATTCCTATTCCTAAGGCATTACACTCAATCTGAAATGTTACTTCAAAATCTGGTAAATAAAGTACAGGAGCTTGGGTTACATGATCCTTTAATTCCTTGAAGGCAAATTCTTGGGCTGGTCCAATGAAAGGACACGTCCTTCTTGACAACCACAATGAGTAGTACGGCTATGCTACTAAAATCACTAAGAATCATCGATTAAAACTGGCCAAGCCATGAGAGCTACAGACTTTTCTAACGGCGGTTGGCATTGACCATTCCTGAATTACCTTGATTTTCTCTTGATCCACTCTCAAACCTGTAGAGCTTACAACAAAACCTAATAACACTACTTCATTAGTGCAAAAGGTAAACTTCTTGAGATTGGCGTAAAGACTTTCCTTACGGAGTGTGCTCAAAACCATCTCACGATGCTTAATATGTTCGGGCAAGGATTTACTATAGACAAAGATATCATCAAAGTACACAACCACAAATTTAGAGATAAACGAACAAAAAACCTGGTTTATAAGTCGCATGAAGGTGATTGGTACGTTGGTGAGGCCAAACGGCATGACAAACTATTCATATAACCCGTCTTGAATACAGTCATTCATTCGTCACCTTCCTTTATTCTGAGTTGGTTATATCCGCTTTTGAGGTCTATCTTGGAGAAGATGGACACTCCGTTGAGTTCGTCAAGCATGTCATTTAGTCGTGGAATTGGGTGCGTGTACTTCATGGTGATATTGGTGACAACTCGGTAGTCTACACACATTCGCCATGATTTGTCTTCTTGAGCACTAGCACGGTTCCGAAGATGTTTACATAGACATGCCACAGCAAACCCATCAGGTTCATATGGACGCAACAGACTACATCTTGACAAGCTTTCTCAGCTCTCACAATTGCTAACTCAGACACGCTTTGGCAAACACCAAGTTCACAAAGACACACAGAACATCATGCCTTGGCAGACTCAATCCGCCCAAAAACATCTTACAGTATTGTATCAAAATTATCACATGTTGCGGTTTTAACCATGGAAAGTTCCTCTTGGCTTAAAACTAATCATTAGTAATCAACAATAATGTCTTGGCAATTTCTGTCCACCTAAGACCAATCAGTAACACTTTGACAGATTCACTCTACCCAAAGTCACTAAATGCCTTGGCCTCAAACTTCCATGGCACACCAACAACCCTGCATAAGTCTGATACCTTCTCATCCCATCTAGTAAACTACACCTTCTGATCTATTATACGAATTTCACTTCCGATCACCTTTCATGTCAGCCAAATTTGCCTAAATATTTTCCATCTTTCCTAAAAATTTCCAACTGCATGCTCGGACCGTCTTGCCCACTCTTTTTCAGATAAGTCAGAATACCATCACGGAATTTTAACATATCCTTATTCTGTGAAGTGTCCACATTACAATCATTTTGGTATTCCCCTTTTGCCTTAGCTGTTCTCTTAAGAACTCACATCTATTTCCATGAAATTTCCAATTTCACTTCCCGGACCAGTCTTGTCCCTTTTGTTCCAGAGGTATTGTATCAATATCTATACATACTTGTCAAAATTAATCCTAAAGGAATGTTAGTCATTCCCAACTTCTCATTGTGGTAATCAAATGCCTTAATCATTCCAAACTTCTCTCCAGTCATCTTGCCTACTTCCAGCCATGATAACCATCGATGCTACATTCATTTTTGGTGGCATTGTGGTTGCAAGTGCTACAGGAGAAAGTTTATCTGATAGGATCTCCCTAGGCTAAACTCTATGAAGGCTGAACGGATTGTTGGAAGAGATGATGATGAAGTCGCGGATTTGGAGAAGAGAGAATGATGATCCGTCAATGAAGAAATGGCCGCAGGATTGTGATGGGCTGATGATGGATCTATGGATGGTGTTGATGCTTTGCGGATGAAGGTGGGATCGATGATGGATGAACAAACCGTGAAAGCAATGATGGAAACGTGACTGATGGTGGATGATAATAGAAGTGGATTGATGGATAGAGAAGACAAGGGATTAGACGGAAAAGGTTGAAGAGTTCTCCAATTCACAACGTGAGGGGAGAAACTCGGATTCTTTGACAAGTCTAGAATCTAGGTTTAGAGAGATAGCAGCCTCAAGGTTAAACGAAACTCGTTTCTTATCATTTGAAGTCCGCCTTCCAAAGTGGCGTGACTTAAAGCTTAAATAGACAAACCCTAAGCACAAAAACCACATGATGTTTACATGTAAAACAACAAGTAGTATAAAGGCAAAAATAACATGATGTTTAATTTAAATAAAAAAACGAGGCGTCTCCTAATGGTGCAACTCAAAATAACTAAGTACCAAACCAGAATGGTTTGTACATAAATCTCCTATGGGTAAGACTCCTANGATTCCATTTGCCTCATTAAAAACCATGAGAGAAAACCCAATTGGGACAAAACTCTCTATGGGAAAAAGAGTACAAACTTCCTCACCTAAGTTACTTAGTTATCTTTACCCGGAGTAGCTTCAAGGATGGAAATATTGAATGCTTGTGCAGCTGCCACTTCGTCAACTCCTTCTGCGGTGAGGGAATGAGCTTCCTTGGCCATCTCCTTAGCTCTGGAGCGTGTAATCCGACCCTCCACTTCTG
Source organism: Lepidium aucheri (assembly GCA_900406435.1). NCBI lineage: Eukaryota > Viridiplantae > Streptophyta > Magnoliopsida > Brassicales > Brassicaceae > Lepidium > Lepidium aucheri. Next base: position 1,597 of record OVBA01009734.1, on the reverse strand, counting down.
GTGCTGCAGCTGGTGTGCTATCCACGATTATATCATCCTCCCCCTCTTGAAAAGGATTTGTCCTCAAATCTGTATCTGCAACATAAAGAAGCAAATCAGATACATTGAACGAATTTGATATATTATACTTACCTTGGAGATCAATCTGATAAGAATTGTTGTTGATTCTCTTGATGACTTCAAATGGGCCATCAACTCGTGGCAGTAGTTTGCTCTTTCTCTCTTTTGGAAAACAATCCTTCCTTAGGTGAATCCACACTAAGTCTCCTTCTTCAAAGATCAGTTCCTTTCATCCTTTGTTGGCGTGCTTTTGGTATTGTTCCGTCTTCTTCTCTATGTTCTCCTTGGCTTTGGCATGAATTCTCCTCACTTGCTCAGTCTTTGTCTTCCCATCTATACTACATTTCACATCTAAAGGCAAAGAAATCAAGTTTAGAGGGGATTGTGGATTAAAACCATAAAAGATTTCAAAGGGAGAAAAGAGTGTGGCAGAATGCTTAGCGTGATTGTAAGCAAACTCTACATGTGGAAGACATTCTTCCCACGACTTAATGTTGCTCTTCACTAATGATAGAGAAGTGTTGACAATGTTCTATTCACCACTTCCGTTTGTCCATCAGTCTGAGGATGACATGAAGTTGAAAACGCCAACTTGGTTCCTAACTTAGCCCATAAGGTCCTCGAAAAATGTCTTAAGAACTTGGTGTCTCGATCTGAAATGATGACTTGAGGCATTCCATGCAAACGGACTATCTCTCTAAAGAACAACTTAGCTACACTAACAGCATCATCGGTCTTGTGACTAGCTATAAAGTGAGCCATCTTGCTAAACCTGTCAACAACTACAAAGATAGAATCTCTACCATTTCTGGTTCGAGGTAAGCCAAGCACAAAATTCATAGAAATATGAGTCCAAGGTTGAGAAGGGATAGGAAGGGGAGTATACAAACCGTGTGGCTGAAGCTTAGTCTTAGCCATTTTACATGTTGCACATCTAGAACAAACCTTCTCAACATCCGTTTTCATGTTTGGCTAATAGAAGTGATCTTGCAGCTCAAGTAGAGTCTTTGTAACTCCAAAATGACCAGATAATCCACCTCCATGCGCCTCTCTAACTATTTGCTCTCTAAGCGATCCTCTTGGGATACACAATCGGTTATTGTAGAACAAATATCTATCCTGTCTAAAGTATTTATCACAAGCAAACTTATGGCATTTACCATAGCTCTCAGCAAAGTCAGGGTCAGTCTCATAAAGGTCTCTTATGAGCTCAAATCCATCGAATTTAGACGCTAAAGTAGAGACTAGAGAGTACCTTCTGGATAATGCATCCGCAACTACATTATCCTTATCTTTCTTGTACTTAACTATGTATGGAAACGTCTCTATGTACTCCATCCACCTAGCATGTCTCTTGTTGAGCTTTTGCTGTCCCTTTAAGTGCTTGAGAGATTCATAATCTGTATGAATGACGAATTCCTTGGGCTACAAGTAGTGCTGCCATGTTTGAAGTGCTCTAACCAGAGCATTCAGCTCCTTGTCATAGGTTGGATAGTTGATTGCAGCTCCTCCTAGCTTTTCACTAAAATAGGCTACG
>OVBA01009733.1:0-10080 GCA_900406435.1 Lepidium aucheri | reverse complement strand
TTTGCTCCGGTTGCTCGGATCGAAACAATCCGTTTGTTGGTCGGATTTGCTACCTCAAAGGAATGAGAGATACATCAGTTGGATGTCAAAACANGTTTGTTGGTCGGATTTGCTACCTCAAAGGAATGAGAGATACATCAGTTGGATGTCAAAACAGCATTCTTACATGGAGAGTTAAACGAAGAAGTTTTTGTGACTCAACCGGAAGAGTTTGAAAAGAAGGGAGAAGAAAAAAAAGTTTTCAAACTCACAAAAGCTCTTTATGGACTACGACAAGCTCCAAGAGCTTAGAACACTAAACTAGATCAGATTTTGAAAAGACTAAAATTTGAAAGGTGTTTCAAGGAGAGTTCCGTGTATAGGAAAGAAAAAGGTATTAATCTACTTGTGATCGCAGTCTATGTTGATGATCTTTTCGTGACTGGTTCAACAACTAAGATCATACACGACTTCAAGAGAGACATGTCTACAAAGTTTGAAATGTCGAATCTAGGTAAACTCACATATTACCTCGGCATTGAAGTGAAACAAACAAAGAGGGGATCACGTTGACACAAAGCTTATGCAAAGAAAATACTACAAGAAGCTAGCTTGGAAGATTACAATCCAACTCTAATACCGATGGAGTTTGGACTTAAACTTTCAAAGGAAGACAAAGGTGATCCAGAAGNCTTTTGCATACAAGACCTGACCTTGCTTTCTCAGTTGGAGTAGTAAGTAGATATATGCAAAAACCAAGAGAATCACATGGCAAAGCTTTGAAACAAATTTTGAGATATCTTAAAGGAACAATCGGTTATGGCCTGAAGTTTAAGAAAGGAGTTTCGATGAGACTTGTTGGTTATAGTGACAGCAGACACAACGTAGACAATGATGATGGAAGAAGCACAACCGGGCATATATTTTACTTAGGAGAAACACCGATAATATGGTGCTCTCAAAAACAGAACACAGTTGCTTTATCATCATGTGAGGCAGAATTTATGGCAGCAACAGAAGCATCAAGACAAGCTATTTGGTTACAAGATTTGATGGGAGAGATCACGAGAAAGGAGAGCATAAAGACAGAGATTAACATCGACAATAGATCAGCTATAGAGCTCACGAAAAATCTTGTTTTTCAAGGAAGATCAAAGCACATACACAAGATGTATCACTTTATTCGAGAGTGTATACAAAACAACCAAATCGAGATTAAGCATGTTCGGAGTGAAGAACAAAGAGTCGAGATTCTAACAAAAGCCCTTGCTAGGATCAAGTTCAAAGAAATGAGAAGTCTGATCGGAGTTCAAGATTTTCAAAGGAAGACTTGAAGCTTAGAAGGGAGAATGTTGGATAAAATTCAATAGCTTGGAGCTTAAGACATCTCTAAAAAGGAAATTTAGAGATAAGATAAGCTCAAGGAAGATATCTCTAAAAAAGGAAGTTTAGAGATAAGATATGCTCAAAGAAGTTCCTAGTTAGATTAGGATAATGATGAATCTATTAGGATAAGATTAGAGTTTTAGAGAATTTAATAGAGCAAGTTCTCTATAAATACTCATAGAAATCGAGTTTGTGATTTCATGAGTTGAGAGCAATTCAAATTTGATTGTTGTTTAGTTTTGAGAAGTTTCTAAGCAATAATAAGAGAGTTTACACAAAACATTGTTTTTAACATCACTTTACACTGTTCGTAATATGTGTGGAATGTTTTTTATTAAGAACAAGATTTAATTATAGTAAAATCAAGAAATATGGAATAATTACAGATAACTTATATAAGCAACAAGGTATGGTAATTTGTAAGTGGCAAAATTACCTTGTTCCACAATACACTGGGATTCAATATGCTAAGAGTTGACTCTCCCAAACAAGTATCATAAATTCTACTCTCACAAGACAAAAGAAAGAAATATGAAATGTTCTTTAATAGTTACCATTATATATTAATTACCTTACATATTCTTTAATAAAAAAATCAAGTCATTTGGTCATATGAGAGACCATATATTCTTTAATAAAAAATTAAGTAATTTGGTCATATGAGAGAACGATCTAGTTATTGGTAGCTTATTCACTACAAGAAAATATAGCTGACTCTGATAATCCTTCTTGTCGGAAACTATCAGAATAAAGACATTTTTAATAAAAACTGATGGAAAAACATTGTCACTATACATCGTCAGAAATTAAGAGTCTATTGGAAGTCGTCGGATAAACCGATGGTATCCGATGGTAATATCCGATGAATTAGCTGTCGGTTTCCATCAGTGTGCTCCCATCAATTTTTTTCGAAATTATTCCGTTGATGTTTGTCGATATTCTACTGTCGGTGTTCATCGCGTGAACACCTTGTTGAACTCTGTTCTTTAAGGTTTTGTCGGAAACCGTCAGTGATGTAGTCATCGAACACTGTCGGTTAAAACGCCCGACAGTATCCAATAAAATTTAATTTAGTTAATTTTTTTTTAAATAATTAAATTAATTGTTTTTAACTTATTTTAAATAATTATATTAATTTTGAAGATATTTTATATATATTAAATATTTTTGTTTTAATAAATATGTTTGAATACAAAATATTATACGGTCTAGAATAAAATCCATGAGTTCTAGATCTCGCTATCTTCCGGCAAAAACCGATGAGTGTCGAACATCCGCAAGAGCTGGGCAATCTGAGTTTCACTCCTTGCTTGCCTGAGTCTCGCGGAGTGCAGCCTAAGTCTACTGAATGGCATGCTCCATGTGCACGTGGCTCGCCCAGAGATCTACCAAGTCTTGTCGCTCTTGCTGAGTGATATTCAACCCCTAATTCAGGTCAACATCTGTTGGCAGCCCATCAGCAGAAATAAGCTTACCAAGTCCAAGTCATCGTCCCTTGCTGCAAGGAGCTTTCTACAAAATAAATAAAATACTTAGACAATTTTCTAAGATGGCTGAGGACGTGATTGTTGGAAACTGTCATACGAAATCCTAAAAAAACATATAAATTTATTATGTAATATAAATTAAAAAAATTATTTTGTAAATTTATTTTGACAAAATATAATGTTAATTTCAATTTAAATGTAATTATATTTTTATATAAATTTACAATATATAACATATAACATAGAAATTTATACCAATTCAATACTTATGACAACAAAAGACGTGTTCTTGAGGGAAAAAAAATCCAACAGACAAACTTCAAATCATCACAACCTATGGCAAATCTATCCTATTTCGAACTATATTCAACCTCATCTAAGAGTTCTAAAGCCATAACTGCACCTAATTCTTGAATTCCATTACAAATAATCCACATCATTTCAACTTTAAGAACATGCAATTGTGGAGGTTTAGGTTGAAACTTACATAATTAGAAGAAAATGAGAGAATGTGGTGAAAACATCTTTGTTTGCCTTCAAATCGCGTGTGATCACCGGAATTTAGAGAGAGGATGTTGATTTGAGAAGGAGAAGAAGAGAAGAACTTTCTTCTCCATAGGTTTCTGTCGGTTTAGGATGGAAATCTAGACCAAAATTTTTGGTGGTTCGATTTTCCTCCTATACCCGTTTCTGTCGAATACATAACTAACGGAAATCGACGGGTTTGTAATTTTTATTTTTATTAAATTTTGTAAAATATGAAATAAACTTACGTCAGTTTTTGTTGATTATTTAACCGACAGATTTGTAATTTTCGGTTTTACAAAATTTTTAAAAAAAGATTACAAAATTTGTCGGTTTTCGTCGATTAACCGAAAGATATTCTTTATAATATATTTTGTATTTTTTCAGTCTTTATTATATTTTATTATAATCTCACAAAGTATCATAATATATATTTTTCTAAACTTATAGAATATTATAAATTCCGTTACGAATTTAAACATTGCAGTGCGGTCTTGATAAATTATTAAACGAAACATACATTCTTATTGAGGGGGAAATGTAATATAACATATAGAACCGACTACTCAGAATCAGTTCTATATTCATCCGGTTTCGTGTTCGAACTATCTTCCAACTTTTCACCACACTCTGGGACTTCATCGTGAGAAACATCATATAACTACACATGATATAACTACTTTCATAGCAGTTGGTATCCATAGGAGATATAACCAACATAACTTGTTTTTAGATTAAAAAAATAATAAAAATTAGATTTTCTGTCGGTTCCCGTCAGAGATATAACCAACGGAAGTTTAATTACACTTATAAAAAAATGAAAAAAAATAAATATTTTTAGACCTATTGTTTCTGTCAGTATGAACCAACATAGTTTTAATTGCAGTTTTAAGAAATTAGAAAACAATTATAATTACCATATCCATTGGTTTCGGTCGGTTATCTAATCAGTGGAAACGGACGAAAGTGTATTTCGGCAGCTGCCAATCATACTCATTTTCGCCGTCATGTTTCGTTACTGTTGGTGTTTTCCCCGACGGGAATTTTGATCGATTATGTTTGTTCATCAGCAATCTTTCAATTAAGTGATTTGAATTGAAGTAAATCAAAATCAGATACGAGATTAATCAGATAAACTGAGCAACTGCACGCATGTGGTTAAGTAATTATAACAACAATCTTTCTTCGTATTGGTATTCATAAAGCAATGGACTCATGAAAGAAAAACTTTAAATACAAAAATGAAAGAAAATTAAGAGTTGTACAAGAAAAGAAGAAGGCTCGGAAAACATGATAAAAATGAAAATACAACGTGACGTAATGTAGATCTCCATTGATGAATCCTATCGTTTTGCATGGAGTATACCGTGCAGTGCACGTAGACAATCCACAACTCCATAAAAGCCCTCTCTCTTCCAAGTTCTAACCATCAAACCAAAACGATCCGATCACAAAATGGGTGATCAATCTCAGACTTCGAGATTTAACATTATCCCCACAATGCTTTCTTTTCTCATCCCATTAATGGAGATTATTAAGATAATTATTGCTTCTATAGCCTCCGTAGTCTTCATGGGCCTCGCAGGTGTAACATTCGCTGGTTCAACTGTGGCATTGGTCGTAAGCACACCACTTTTGATCGTATTTAGTCCCATTCTCGTACCAGCCACTTTGGCCACTGTAGTCTTAGCCAGAGGCTTTAGGGGCGGTGGTAATTTGCGAAGGAAAATCCTTAAACGTATAATACAGCGCATTAGGTAAGTTTAAGCATTTTTATATAGAATTCGCTCGATATTTATCTAATATTGGTTTTGCATGCTACGCTTCATATTTTGAATTATTAAACCCTATTGTTGTTACTACTTTTTTATAAATTAACATTTTATTTTTCTTTTTGAAAAAAACGATTATTCAAATATAGAAATTGGCATAGTTTGTTTTTTCTTTCAAATTAGTCACTAACATTTATATATAAATATGTATTTGCGTGTGCGTGTCTATAGGAGTAGGATGGGAGGAAAAGGGGGCGGTTTTCCACCTATCCCGAGCGGACTTCCACCAATTCCGAGCGGCCTTCCACCAATTCCGGGACTGCCAACCCCAGATGCTTCGCCAGCTCCAGAATCTCCGGCAGCTTCGCCAACTCCAGAATCCCCAGCAACTTCGCCAACCCCAGAAACCCCGGCAGCTTCGCCAGCTTCGGAAGCCCCCGCAGCCCCAGCAGCTGCTCCTCCAGCTAGTTTGCTGAACATAATGCCTGAATTTATACGTGGATCTAAGTTGGTATCTACGTTTAAGTTGGTAGGACTTGGGGATATACCTGATGATGAATTAGACTTTCCCCGTGGTGGAGCAGCTATGCCAAGAAGTGAAGATGGTATTATCACAAAGCTAAAACATAAAAAGTTTGAGATAGAAGGTTGGTTCTTCCGCAAATTCATAAGAGGTAAGCCAGGAAGTGGAGGAGGTATTATCACAAAAATAAAAAATAAAATAAAAAAGATAAAAGGTAAGTCATCCGAGGATGAAGGTAGGTCTGGAGGTAAAGGAGGTGAATCCAGAAGTCAAGGAAGTAAACCTAGAGGAGGAAGTACATCTGGAGGTGAAGGAGATACATCCACAGGTGAAAGAGATTCGTCTGGAAGTGAAGGAAGTATGTCGGGAAGTGTGTCTGAAAGTGAAGGAAGTGTGTCTGGAAGTGGAGAAGGTCAAGGAAAACACAAAGGTGGAGGTCAAGGTAAGTCCAAAGGTGGAGGTAAAGGTAAACCCAAAGGTAGAGGAGGTATTATCACGAAAATAAAAAGTAAAATTGAAAAGATAAAAGGTAAGTCGTCTGGGGATGAAGGAGGTTTGTCCGGAAATGAAGGAAGTATGCATGGACATGGAAGTAGTATATCCGAAAGTGAAGGAAATATGTCAGAAGGTGGAGGTAATCAACAAGGTAGAAGTATGTCCGAAAATAAAGGAAGTACGTCAGGAAGTGAAGGAAGTATGTCGGGAGATGGAGAAAGTGTATCCAAAAGTCAAAAAAAAAGTCACAAACGTAATAAAAACCATAAATAATTTATGTAATCAAAGGGAAATTTAAAGGAGAAAAACGATTTTCAAAATCGTTTTTACCCTCTTCAAACATTTTTAAAAAATGTTAAAACAATGCTAGACACGTTACAGTAAAATCTTTGTAGCATAAACAACATATATAGTAGATAAAATAAATATTTTAACGACAATAGAAGATTGTCAAGGATAAACTAATACAATTTCAGATCATACAATAAGGATAAATATCACTGGAATATACAATTGTGGTTACCAAAATTAAGGATGATAATTGAATATTTGTTATATTAACAGACTTTAATAAAACGACAGCGCTTAGAAATGAAGAGCATTTGGAAAGATAAGACTGGTAAAAGTTGCATGTGAAAGCACACATCTAGGTTAAAATCAGAAGAACTTGAAGAGAAGAGAAGCACAATTCCGGGACTTGCCTATACATATTCGTAAAGTTAGAGTAGTCCACTGCCTTCAACATTGGGGGTTCAACTGGGATGGATTGTTGCCCAGCTTCTTAGACCACAATAAATATTTTTTGATTGAATCACCTTCGTCCATGAATTTCTTAAAACAAGTATTTTAATTAAAAAATTTAATATTTTAATATAATATATTAAATTTTAACTATCAAAATTAAATTGACAAGACACATTTTTAAAAGACTCATCTTAGAGTCTCTTAGACCATCCTCAATCTCTGAGGAATTTCTAAATAATAAATTGGTAATATATTTTCATAGGAGTTTATTTATATTTTAATTTTTAAAATGAATTGTTGACATTTGGTAAGAGACGGTCCTAGAATCTCTTGTTTAAGAACAGTTTCTCTCCCCCTCTTCTACTTTTTTTTTTACTTTTCTTATTTTTTTCATTTTAATAATCTTAAGAAACCTGAGTTAGAGCTTCCATTGGGGGTGTTCTTAAGTCTCTTAGTTAAGAGACTCATCTCATTCTCTCACTTTCATTATTATTAATTATTAATTTTCTATTCTTAAGATACTCTGCTAAAAACCTTCATTGGAAGTGCTCTTAAGAAGTTGAGTTTACTTATGAGTCGTGATCATTTTTTACGGCCACTTTAATCTTAATTACACATTAACTATAATTATATTTTCAATTAGCAAATCAAATTTTTTACAAGTGGTCTTTAATCTAGTGCAAGGTGGTAAATTTATTAAAAACAGACGTACTTGTACTTTAATGGATCGAGTCCTACTGCCTACATTATGTAGAAACTTGGTTAATAGACTGACTAGTTGTGATCAATATTGACAAAAATCGAATTTTTTAATGTATCTTTACTTATTTAAAAAAACTGTACATTTTCACAAATAACCTTTTGTTTGTAATTATTTACATCAATTGCCATTAGATTTTGGAGAAACGTGAATAAAATTTTAAGGGTAATTTGGTCAGTTCCTTTTAGCCACTACTAATAGTTAGGAGGCTTAAAATTTTAATTACATTAGAAAATGTAATAACATGAAAGGTTCGTAAATTGACCCCAAAAAAGTATACAAATAATTTTAAGAGATAATTACTTAAATAATGGTAGAATATTACATAATTACTAAAATGATGCTACATAATGTGATTATGTAAAGATTAAAACTGATGGGTAAAAACATATAAAACCATGTTATTTTTATTATTATTATAATTAGATGATGTGTGCTGTGTATGAGATATGTTTTTGTGAAAAGTTATCATGGATTTGTAATTATTTTTATTTATTAATAATATTTATATGGGATATTTATTTTGTTTTTGTTTATTTGATGGTTTGATTTGTATATGTAAATTCATTAATTTTATATATATTTGATATACTAAAATCAGTTTATAATGATGAACGATACAATACACGAAATATATTTTTGATCTCTTTTGATTTAGCTTTTGACTCATTATAATTTTTGTAGATAACTTATTTTGACTCGTATCATTTAGGTTTTTAGACCCATATTCATTTAGGTTTTTTTCTGTCAATATTGGATAACAACTACTCGGCTTACTAGCCAAATTCTTACATAATGTATGCGATAAGATTTGATCCCGGAATATGTAAGTGTGTTTGCCTATAATAGACTTACTGCCTGCCACTAGACTAAAGACCACCTGCATCTATTTAGACTTTTAGATCTATATTTATTTAAATTTTTTGACATGTATTTATTTAATATATTGAACCTGCATTCATTTAGATTTTTGGGCATAAGTACATCTTGGTAAACATGAGTCATATGTGCGTTTAGGCATTTAAACTTGTATTAAAAATATTATTATTTATTGATTTTTAATATATTTTTTATAAATAATATACTTTTAATATATAAATTTAAAATTTGATGTTAGAACATTTAATTTTTATGTTTTTTTAATTTTATCTTATTAACGTTTTCTATATATTAAATATAAAGTTACAAAGTTCTTATCCTTATTATATATTATGAATTAAATCGATATAATATAGTCATTTGTATTAGCATACAAGTTTTTTTATAAATACATATTATATTATTATGAGAAGATATAAAAATAAGAAATTCATCTATAAATTATTATTTATTATTTTAGGTATATTATAAATTATTTTCTGTTATATTAGATTCAAAAAAAATATATTATATAATTTAACATATAGATGAACTAGTTCAAAAAGATGAAATAGATATCATGTCATTTTAAAATACACAAAATCTACTGTATAAAGCTAAAAATATACTCATAACTAATATAAATTACCAAAATATAAGTTTTTATGTTAAAATAATAGTTTTGCACTTGATAGTTGTACAATATTCAATTTTACAAAAAAATACATATAAAATATTCTTATTTTCATGTTATATTAATTTTATGTTATTTGATTTGTAGATTATATATGAACATATAAGTTCAAGTTTGAGGAGACATTTAATTTCAGGGGTTGGCTGCTTTTTCTCCCCTCTACTTATTTATTTTTCACCGGAAAAACCTATACTTTTCGGTTAATTATTTTGTACCCTAAACTTTTTAAAACTTCATATTAATACATGAAATTTTCAAATTAGTCATATTACTACGCTTGTAATTGAATTTAAAAAACCGTTTGTTGTGTTTTTTTCTCGCGTTTTGAGTCAAAACGACGTCGTTTTGAGAAATAATAATTTTCAAAAAGTTTGCATAACTGAGAATTGAACTCATGATCTTAGACAACAACTACAACACCTCAACCATTGTGCCAAAGTGTCTTTCATTGTTTTCCATAACAAAATATTGTATATATCCTTTTGTTTTTTGGTTTTCGGTTATTTTCCGGATTGTAAAAATTATTGTTTTTCATCGATCTTTTCCGAGTAAAAATTATTTCCGAGTAAACCACAACATATTTTTGTTCGGTTTAGTTTTAAAACTATTTTTTAGTTAGTTTTTTTGGTTTAGTATGTTTTGGTATGGTTTAGTTTTGGTTTAATAAACTGAGATTGAATTCCAAACCAAACAGAACCAAATATGTTTCGGTTTATAGCGGAAATAATTTTTACAAACCAAAAAATTATTGAAACAGTGCTTGATTTCAAAACCAAACCAAAATAAATATGCTTTGGTTTATTTTTGAAATGATTTTTACAAACCAAAAACCGAGATTGATTTCAAAACCAAACCGA
>OVBA01009732.1:0-10081 GCA_900406435.1 Lepidium aucheri | reverse complement strand
AGCCATAGACAATAAAAAACAATGGCTTGGTTATTTTATTTCAAATCAAAAACAATGGCTTGTGTTCACCAGAAACAGTGGCTCATACAAAGAAAGCTAAAGACAGTTTTGGGTGGTTAAGGTTGTCGAATGATGTACCAAAAGGTATCAATCTGAAAACCACGAATCTAGAATCCATGAAGCTTTGAGAGTTTAAAGGTAAATAACTTAGTCGAGAGTATTATTCTCTAATGTTGATGTTTTGTTATATATATATATATATAGAAACATATGTATATCTTTGGTGATTCCAAGATATGTATAAGTTCGATATATCTAAATGCTCTTTGTTCTTCTTTGCTAATTTCCTAGGGACCTGACTTCTTTGTGTTTATATTCATGAGTGAATTATTGATTTGACTACTAGCAGAGCAAACAACAACTCATGCTTCCTAAGCTCTGTTCTTTTAGTGAAGCTCTGGCTTACGATGATATATGTACAGATAGTGATATATAGCATAAGAAGCCAATTATACCTAAAGCTTGTTTCTTATGCAAACCAAAAAAACACAAGAAACTTAAGCAATAGAACACTTAGTTAAGCATACTAAACTCAAAATTAGGTTCTTGGACTTATTTCTCACTACTATACAACCTTTCATAGAAAGACCACCAGAATGTAAAACCTGAAGTTTATCCTTTTACGCTAAACACAGAATCAATCTCTCACAAATTACAAGAAAAATCAAAACAATATTCTTCAAATTACAAATCTTAGTTCTAAATGATCACATAAATGATGCACACAAGCAGCTCTGCTATTGTTAACCATTCCAATGCTACTTCATATCATGTTAAGGAGCAAGTAGTACATCATGATAGACCAAATTTATCATATATATGCAAAAGCGTCTTTGTTTCCAGAATCAGAAACGAAAATTAAGCCCCATTAACAACATAAGAGAAACATAATTGACCTATTAGATGGATAAGAACTTACAGATGCAATCTTAAGATTCAATCGCTCAATCAAATCTCCGTTAAGTTTTCATCGTCACCGAAAACTCACCTCATTGTTAAAGCATTCAATCTCCAATCAATTTTACCATCACCGTGGACGAAATCAAAAAGCAAAGACACTGGTAAAGGCAATCGACTCTTGATGGAGAAGACTTCTCTTGATTGTACTCATATGATCGATTGCTCTTGTGGCCAAGAAGAATCAATTTGGGCGTCGGATAAAAAAAATATTTTATTTTGAAATTCTAATTTTTTTTTTGAAATCCCAGCTAGATATATGAGTTTTTGAGAAATGTTTTTATAACTAAAAAGTTGTCCAAATCTTTCAAAATCAAGTTGTGGAGTTTTCTTATAAAAAAGTTGTTAACTTTTGAATAACAAGTGATTTGATATGATTTTAATAAGTTTGTGATTGAATAACAAGAGATTGTATATTATTTTAAGTGATTTTGTAGAAGTTCCAGATTCAATCACTAGTTGAATAACAGGTGATTTATAAAAAGAATCAGAATCACCTGAAATTTAGGTTTCAATACACCTCCTTAGTGTTGAAATTTAACCGAATTTGTTCAAGTGCATGTACTCTATTTTATAGCCAAACTTTAGTGGATGTTTTATGTTCTTTAATCTGTAAAACTAAAGGTTAATGAATTGTACCAGTTGGAAGCGGTTGGTTTCTTCTGTTGATTAAAGATTTGTCTGAAACAACTAACAGTAATTAAGTGGTCCATAACCTTCTCTTTATTATTTATTTTTCTTAAATAGGTTCTCTAATATTCGTATATGATCAGTTTTACGATTTGTTACTAATCAAATCGATCGTCCAATCGTTTTTCTAACTACACAAACCACATTGGTTCGAACTCACGAAACTTGGTGAGTAATTAACTCTGATATATGATCAAGTTTTTGAAGTCAGGTTGTTTTATGTGTAGGACATACATACATCTCCATATTTAGCTTTTAAGTAAAAATGTTCTCTGTATCATAAAAACAGTTTAGACTTAGTTACTTTAGTGACTCATGATATTCTTTTTAGTATTATTTAAAAAATATGTTTTTTTTCTCGGATGTCTCGGAGGAAATTCCGATTATATATCACAAATACACTTTATTTAGTTACAAAAATTAAGAACATATGAAAAGTATGCTAAATGAGTTGTGGATTAACTAATGAATGGTAATTGTAATGATATTTCCTTGGATGCTTCCTTATTCCTTACTTTACTTTAAATTCAAATAACTAAAATACGTCATCTTTCGTATGGTAATAGAATTTCAATGTATAAAAGATATATCAATGGATAAATGACGGTAAAAAAAAATCAATAGATAAATAAGAATATATCTCATCCACATATCTGGTTAGTGATAGACAAAGACTCCCAATTTATTCCATTTAGATATCAAAGATCTTCTCTTTTTACGTAAGCCATCAATCTGATATGGATATGAATCAAGCAACCATCGTTCCATACTAACCATATATAAATGCATAAACATTTTATTATATGGTCAAAGAATGTTTATATTATATGTAACCGCTTTTCTATGTTTTAGAGCTTAACCTAATACGTCTTATAGGATTTGGACTTGTCTAGAGTTATTTCACGTACAAACATGTTTTTTTAAGTGATTGGTTCAATAATCAAAAGTTCATATTTCTAGACAGTAAATTACGTCACTTCACAAAATAACTCATGCATATTCTAAATACAAACTTTCTTAAAAGAAGTTTATTTACATTTCCTGTTTTGTGTGTTTTATATATATAGAAAAAGCAAAAATGAGTTATTCGAAAAATATTCATAACTTTATTAGGAAATGGATACAATTTATATAGAATATGTGAGGATTGGTTACATAAGAAAGAATATATAAAAAGGAGTTGTGTTACTTGTTAGAATTCTTTTCACGTTTACGATAAGTCTTTCCCACTCTTTTATAAAGTTTCTTTCGCCTTTATTCATAGTCTTTTATTCTTGTATTTCTTACTCAAACGTTATTTATACAAAAAGGAAAAACAGTGACATCGCCTATTAGGATTTTATGGATATTTTCTCTTTTTAAAAATGTGGATTTATCTAATCCATTTAATTCTGTTTCATGCAAAGAATATCACATAAAAATAGAGAAACTATAACAAACATACATAAGTTTTCAAAAAATTAAATATCTACCACAACTTTTCAAAAGATTAGATTTATGTATACATTTAACATATTTATTACATATGTTAAACAATTAATAGATATTTTAGATATTCCTGTCTTTTATATGCATCGTAAAACAAATAGTATTACCATGTTAAGTCTCTATCTACCCATATACATAAATCTATATACTTCTAACATATTTATTATATATGGTAAACAATTATATATGTACACATTTAATATGTTGGATATTTATGTTACTTTTTCTTTATACAGTGGAACGATATTGTTACTAAGTAAATAGTATTATTATCTACTCAACTTCAATCTTACCAAATTATCAAATATATTACTTATCTAACTCATTTAACACATGTGTAATATACCATATATTAACCATAGGCATTTGGATACCCGAACCTGATCGGGTAGATTTTTTCGAGTTTCAGATATTTTAGATTTACCTATATAATACCGGTTCGAGTATTTTTGTACGTTTAGGTCGGGTTCGGATATTAAACATCGGGTTCTACTCGGGTTCGGATATTAAACCTCGGGTTCGGGTACCCAGTTATTTTATTAAGCTTTTAATCTAAATATTTTTTTAAAAAATCATAAAATTCTTAAAAAATCATAATTTAATTAAAAAATTTAATCTTTTAGTTGTTTGTTATTATTTTGATTCTAAATTGATTAGTATATTTAGATTTATAGTTATAATTTTGAATATTTTTTAACAGTATATATAATTAATTATTATAAATATATTATATATTTTGGGTATTCCGGTATCCGTTTGGATTTCGGGTTTTATCCTATTGGGTTTGGGTATTGTACTCTCATAATTCAAAACTCGTTTCGGTATTTTTCAAACTTCGGTTCAGTTTGCTTTTAGGTATTTCGGATCAGATTCGGGTTTCGGGAAAAATGCCTAGATCTACCTTATATTTTATCGATGTACAAAAAATAATATCAGTTTAATTCATTCAATATTTGTATACTAGGAATAATATAGTAAAGGTTGGTAACATATGTCAAAAATTTAACTTTTTAAAAAACTTATGTCAAAAATCTAATTTTTCAAAAACTTGTATTTTTGGCAAATTCACCCATAAAAATATGTAAATTCCGAAAAAGACAATCAAAATTAGGACTTGGCTTCTCTGCGTTAGGCCCAACGAATGAGGAGGACTCGCGCGTAAGGAAATAACACGTAGGATTGGTAATGTCACCAACTTCTGCCACGTGTTAGAAGGAGAGCAAGTTAGCTATTGCAGAACAAGTAGACACGTGGTATGACAGCTGGATGCCTGATTGGCTTTTAAGTTTATCTACGCCGCTGATTAATCCATTACATGGGCCCTCTCCAACAAACCTTTTATTTTATTTTATTTTCTTTTGGTCCAACTACAACAATTTTTTCTTCTTTTTATTTATTTATAATTTTTATCCACAATTCCATATAATCACTATCTTATTTATTAATTATTATCATTTCCAAATTGCAAATTTTATCACACATGATTAGAAATTTTATATATATATAATTACACATAAAATACATGACTCAGTTGGTTTACATCTGATTTAGTGAGATATCAAGTAGTTAGTTTGAATTCCACTCAGTTCAAATTAAAAAATATCGAACCATTGAAATGGTTATTTGTTAGACCAAAAAAAAAATTTGATATATTAATTAAATTTTCTTATTTTTTAATTTTTTTTAATAATATAGATGTAAACAAGATCTACTCTATTCGAACATAGTAACAATTAACTATTTGACAAATATAATAAACCATTATTATTTTTTATTTCTTTTACTTTTATGTTCAACGTTTTCACCACTACTTATCAAATTTTGATTTTTGTGATATTATAGCTTAGTGAATTTTTTACAATTTTAAGTGATTTGTGATTTAAAAGCTGTAAATATATAGAGGATCAAGTGTGTTTGATTACAGAAAATGATGGGTTCGTATGTTATTCTAGTCAAATTTGTTTTCACGTTACTATTTAATTAGTTGTATGAATGAAAAAATAAACGAGTTTGGTGATAATTTGTTTATGGAATTTTGAAGAGTCAAGATCTTTGGTTGTCAATAAACTATTTAAGTACTAAAATTTATAAAATATTTCAACAAAATAAAATAAAAAGTTGGAGAGGGAGAGAGAGTCAACAAAGGTTGAGCTATCAACAAAAAAAAAAGAGGTTTCCTGGGAATGAAGCATGTCTCCGGCCGCATTATCCGACCATTATCAATTCTTCTTTAATCATTATACCAATTCTTAATTAATTCTTAAAACAATAGTACTAATAATTGAAAATATGGTCTTAATTATGTTTGTATCCTCGCACGTACTCTAATTGGTTAATCTACATATACCCCCAATTTTTAGAGAAAGTTAACTCCTGATTTGTCGAAGTCTTATCCAAACATAGAGTGTCCATACTCTATAATACTTAGGTAAGAAATTAGATTTGTAATATACTAATAAAATACGAATTACGAATTTGTTCCAGTTCCAATTAGAGAACTTAAAATCCAGTTACTATTTACTGACAAAATAAAATAAAATAGGAGTTCAACAGAAAATAATATGTAAACAATTACTATTTTTGTATTCATTCCATAGATTATTTCTCCTGTGTTTTTTTTGTATAAACTATAAAGTATTTTACATATTTTTAAAATACCCTTATCTATAGAGAAATTACTAAAAATGTCTCTTTTGAAATGTCATTTTTTCAAAACATACCATGACCATTTCTTTCTCCCACTTTTTAAAAGAAATAGTATGTTTTGAAAAAAGTACATGCTAATAGGAATATTTTTGAAAATTTTCCTTATTAATATGCATCATTTTCAAAATCTACCATATCCATTAAAAATTGGGAGAGATAAATAATCATCAAAAAATATGTTTTAAAAAGATATTTTGAAAAGAGTATTTTTAGTAATTCTTCTAAAATTAAATGTTAAAAGTCTATTTTTACTTCTTTTTTTTTAAGTTTGGTATGGGAACACATCACACGACCTAAACGCCTCAATAAATTCCCAAACCCAGCTTCTATTTACAATTATATTTCCCATCTGGATCAGATCAAACTCCATTAATAACATATATCTTACAAAATTAAATGTTCATACCATATATTCTTTGATGTGACATTCTTAAAATCTCTCAAAGTCTAACAACCACAACTGAAAAGTATTTACGTTTTAAACAAAAGCATACAAGTTACAAGAATAATGATGTTTGAGGATGTAATAATTTAGATTTTTGTAAGAAAAAAGTCGTACTAATTTGATGTATATCCCTTGGGGATTATGGAAACATTTCGTTGTTTCTTCTTCTATGTCGGACTCTTTTTTTGACTTTTATTACACAATAACGATTATTGGATACAACTTGAGATTTTTATTTGATGTCATCAAAATACGTTGAGGGAAGTCCTTATCCACCAAAAGCCTCAATATTCTTTTTCTTATAAAATATACAAAATAGATTATTTAATCCATGTTAATCAGTTAAGAAACGGATGATCTAGTTGGTTTATTTTTGAATTAACTATGTATAAAGTAGTGGATTCAAAATCTCATCATGCTACATTTAGGAAATTTAGACTATAGATCGGATTTTATTATCGATTCAATAATTACTTGAAAAAAAAACATTAATCAAGCACCACATTTCTCTTTTTATTTTATTTTTTTCTGAATTATTATTATAAGTGACACGACAAATTCCACTTTCAACTCCGCGATTCCCACGCTGATGTTTTCTACCTTTCATGGGAAATGCCTAATAATGAAATGATTTTATTCTTTTCATTAAGCTTTTTTTTTGTTGCTTTTGACAAATTGTTAACAAAGCCATGCGTATACTTAAACAAGAGAAATGCCATGCTTATCCACTTAATTATTCTTTAAACATTTTATAAGGAAACGTAAAATTTTGATTAAATCAATATATGATTTTAAGGCCGAGGATAGGTGGTCCAGTGATAGTGGCCACTTTACAAATCCTCAGGCACCCGAGTTCGAGTCTTCTCAAGGACAAGAAAGAAGATAAAAGGAATTTTAGAGTTTGGGTTTGGCTATGGATCGGGCCTTGTCGATCCAACTATAGTAAGGTTGACAAAAAAAATATATAATTTTAAGGAAGATAAGCTATGCAATCTTTTAAGATTTTATGTTATTCTTGTAGCTATATATAAAAAGAGTATAGTTTTAAATAATAAACCAGAAATTATATTATACTAAGTGAGGTTTGGTTGTTCAAACCCACCATTTGGACCATAACTTGCAAGACTTGCAACGATTATTTAAAATTATTGTCTAATATTTTTGTATTAAAATTTTTATTAATTGCCAAAACGATTATTTTAAATGGTAGTGATCGGTTAAGTTTGATGCTTCTAAACCTCGATTTTGAACCATAATAACCAAATTACTTGATTTTACAAACTGCTAAGAATCCATTATAGAAAAAAATGTTAAAACTTGTTAAGAGTCCATTATGTATAATAAAACTTTTTTTTGTGAAATCGTTAAATATCCACTATTAATGGATTTTTTTCTAGAGTTTGATTTAACAGAATCACATTGGTAAAAATGATATTGTTAATGATGAGTTATAGATCTAAAGTTATATAATCGTGTAAAAAAAATGTGCAACGATGACCACTTATAAAATGAGTGAATGTTAAACTTTAAAACCAGAAATGTATTTTTTTGATAAATAAACATATATCCATAAAGTGCAGCGATGAAATTGTGAAAGTGAAAAAAAATAAAGTTAGGATTCTGATAATAACAAGAGAAAATATATGCTTATCCACTTTAATTATTCTTTATACATGTTATAAGTAAACCTAAATTTTTGGTTAAATCAATATAAAATTTTTATGATGAAAAGCTCTGTAATCTTCAAAGTTTGATGTTAGTTTTGTAGGTATTATAAAACCTATAGTTGAAACTAATAAACAAAAAACTATATTGTACGAAAAACACTTTTAATAGTGCTTTAAATCTTTTTTCAAAATTTATTTTTGAAGAAAAATTCATTCTAATGGTACTTTAAATCATTTTTCAGATTTGAAGATTTTTATTTATGTGAATGCGATAACATAACCAAATATTCAACTTGTGATACTCATTAAGCTTCATGACATTCTACTAAAACAAACATTAATCTGACAAACTAATACTTTGCTCCTTCGCAAAAATAATAGTAGATCACTGATGATGACGTGCAAAGTTTACACATGTGATGAAATGATCTGAAAATTATAACCACAATACCATAATTTTTCATGTCACCGAGCTATTAACATAGTCTTTATTTATCCATCAGCTAACTGCTTCCTTACTGTACAAAATAAAGTTTACATAGCAATTTGTTAAGTGAGATAGTAACCAACCATATTTTTGCAACAATAACTAACCAAATTACTTGATTTTACAAACTGTTAAGAATCTATTATACAAAAAATGTTAAAACTTGCTAAGAATACATTATATAGTAAAATCCAAATTCTTTTTTCTTTTTGTGAAATCGTTAAATATCCATTATTGATGCATTTCTTGCTAGAGTTTGTTTCAACAGATTCACATTGGTAAACATAATATTGTTAAGTATGAATTATAGATCTAAAATATATCTAATTGTGGGAAAAATGTGCAACGATGACCACTTATAAAAGGAGTGAATGTTAAACCTCAAAAACCATGAATGTAGTTTTTTTGATAAATAAACATATATCTATAAAGTGCAGCAATGAAATTCTGAAAGTGAAATAAAAATAAGGTTGGACTTTAATAATAGCAAGAGAAAAGATATGTTTATTCACTTTACTTATTCTTCCAACATTTTTGGTAAAATCAATATATAATTTTTATGATGATAAGTTCTGCAATCTTCTAAGATTTGATGCTAGTTTATACGTATTATAAACAGTGCATAATTGAAATTAATTAACAAAAACTTATATTTTACTAAAAGCATTTCCAATAGTATTTTAAAATCTCTTTTCAAACTCTATATTTGAAGAAAAATTCATTCTAATGGTATTTCAAATTCTCCTTCATAATTGAAAGATCTCTATTTCTTTTTTTATTTTTTGAATATGATTTTTTATATATAAATGATCTCTTAAGTTTTCTGGTTTTATTGTTTTATATCTAATTAAAATTTTAGCGTATGATAAAAAAGAAACAAACTAAAAATGTCAAAAAACAATAATATTTATGAATTTAGTGAATTTCTGACTAATAAATATAACTAAAAAATTATAAAATGCAAACAACAACATATATTATAACTAAAATACAAAAATATTGTTTAAATAAAGCATAATATAAATGAAAATATATAATTATCACGAGTACATTATATATTTGTCATTTATTTTTTTTCAATTTATGTGATATGTAATGAAATTTATAGTTTTATTAATATTATTATTGAATATTTACTTCAGCTTAATAATATATACATATATATATATATGAAAATATTATAAAAATATCTATTTAAAGTAAAAAATGAATTAAACAATTAGAAGAAACTTCTCTTTTTAGAGCACCATTATTGGGAGTTGCTTAGGATGAGTTTCTTAGTAATTATTGGAGATTAAATTTTAAATAAAATAGAGTTAAGAGATGTGTTTAGTGATTGGGGTTCTTAGTATGATTATTGGGGGTTTCTTAGAAGGGTTTCTTATGAATTAAAAAATAATTAAAAATAATTATAATAAGAAAATAAATATTTATTATTGGAAATTAATAATTGTTATTCATACATTTAGAAAATATAAGCACAATTATTTAATCATGGTTTGTTGAAAATTTAGTCCATATATGCTCGAGCAAATCGTTCTTCAATTTCTCATGGATAGTTCTATCACGTATTGTATTTCG
>OVBA01009731.1:0-10082 GCA_900406435.1 Lepidium aucheri | reverse complement strand
CCCTTTAGGGCTAGCTGATAGGACCATTATATAAGGTCCCCTTGCAGCCGCATATTGATTTTTAACCTTAATTGTTATGTCAGATTTGGTCCTAGCGATGTTGAGTTTCAGGATATTGAAACCGGAAGCTTGCTTGGGAAAGGAACTATCAAGGATGGACTCTATGTTCTTGAAGACCGCAACCTCTTATCTCTTTTTAGTTGTAGTGATGCTATATGTTCAAACTCGGCTGTTGGTAGTTTGAGTAGTTTTGTTTGGCATGCTAGGCTTGACCACCCTCACTCTCGTGCTTTGGAACTTATGTTGCCTAATGTTTCTGTAGACAATTTCGATTGTGAAGCTTATGTTTTAGGCAAACATTGCAAATCGGTGTATCCTCCTTCATCTTCTCTTTATGAACATTTTTTTGATCTTGTGCTTTCTTATGTTTGGACTTCACCTTGTTCATTTAAGGATAATCACAAATATTTCGTAACTTTTATCGATGAGAAATCTAAATATACATGGATAACCTTGATGCCATCTAAAGATAGGGTCTTTGATGCATTCAAGAACTTTGAAAGTTACATAACTAACCATTTCAATGTTAAAATGAAGGTACTAAGAACCGATAATGGAGGAGAGTATATGGAAAAATGGTCCAAGACCACGTGATAAAACAAGGAATAATACACCAAACGAGTTGTCCATATAATCCTCAGCAAAATGGAGTTGCGGAAAGGAAAAACCCACATTTGATGGAAGTAACTCTGTCCATGATGTTTCATATGAACGTTCCCAAAAGCTTTTGGGGAGATGCAGTGATGACCGCATGTTACTTAATCAATCGAACACCAACCAAGGTCCTTAAGAATGCACCTCCATTAGAGGTATTAAACATAACCAAACCTCCCTTAAATCACTTACGAGTGTTTGGTTGTGTGTGTTTTTTTTAATACCCGGAGAGCTAAGGAACAAGTTGGAAGCAAGGAGTCGGAAATGTATGTTTGTAGAATACTCTTCGACTCAAAAGGGGTACAAATGTTTTGATCCAGAAACAAGGCGGGTCTATGTGTCTCAAGACGTCAAATTCTTTGAAGAAAAATGGTACTCTGGAGTACGGAATTGGAGTGAGCTAGAAGAATTGTCCGAGCCATCTCTAGATCGGGCCGCAAGCCTTAAGTTTCTCCTTGACCACATAGGCATCCAGACCAAACCAAATGACCAGCGGAATCAGGCCCCATGATTGAGAACTTCCGACCCTTCAAGATCACATACAGACAAGTCAAACGCCGGATCACCGATCGTACCGCAAACTAAAGCACATCTTGATAACACTGATCAGCCTGAACATTACACACCGGATTTACCCGGTGATCCAGCAAACAGTCAGGATGCAAGCACTCAAAGCGATTCGGAAAAGCAACAAGTATGTCATCCGGTCCAAGCATCCACCAGTGATACAACATCTAGTCCCATGGATTTCTCAACACCTCATGGACAGATCCAACCACTTAGTCGGACTACTAGAATGCGTAAAGACCCGTCAAACTAGAAGAACAGTCGAGTTTACTACAATGCTCAAGCCATTGAGCACCCTGTTCAAAGGGTATTTTCATTTGACCTTTTACCGTCTAAGTTTCATGCTTTTCTTGGCAAAATTGAGATGGATCAGGTTCCACAAAGCTATGAGGAGACTAAAAACACCGAAGAATGGCTAGATGTGATCGCGGATGAAACAAATGCGATGAGGAATAACCATACTTGGGAGGAGACAGATCTTCTACCGGGAAAGAAGGCTGTCACATCCAAATGGATATTCACCATCAAATACAGAAGCAATGGCGACATTGACTGGTACAAGGCAAGACTTGTGGCTCGCGGATACACTCAAACATATGGAGTAGATTATACGGACTCCTTTGCTCCGGTTGCAAAGCTTCACAAGGTAAGAGTTGTCCTTTCTTTAGCTACTAACCTATCTTGGGACTTGTGGCAGATGGACTTGAAGAAGAAGTATATATGACTCCTCCATCTGGTCTTGAATCAAGAATCACTCGAGGAAAGGTGTTAAGGCTAAGAAAGGACATTTACGGCCTAAAGCAATCCCCAAGTGCGTGGTACCATAAGTTGAGCTTCACTTTTCGTGATAGAGGGTTTAAGAATCAACCAACCAAAGTCACATGCTCTCTCTTTCAGCCCATATGATCGTTGGAGCAAGTTGTGCTTCTTCTAGAAGCCTTATCACACCAAAGAGGACCACATGTGACTCAAGGAGCCGTTGGAGACTAAGAGGAATTGAGTTTGGACCACAAATGACCAAAGAGGAAAAGCAGCTCCTTCTCCTCCTTGTGACCGTATGAATTGTTACCATATTAGGTAATTTCGTGTATGTACATATATTTGTATGTAGAGATAGGTCTTAGATAGAATCGTCTACATATATCCTTTGTAACACTCATTTGAAAGCCAAGAAGAAATAAACTCATCTTGTTCGTTATTCTCTCTCAATCTCTCGGACTTACGGCCAACCAATCTCCCAATTCTTTTTGGTTACTAAATCTCATTCTATATCTCTTCCGAACTCTCAATCTCCATTCTCCAAATCTCCAATTCTCTTATTCTCTTTTTGTTTCCGCAAAATCTAACATGGTATCAGTGCTAGTTTGTACCGCAAGCTAACCTTACTTGCTACACAAGGTACAAGAGAAGTTTTCCATACACAAATAGGTTAGGCCGGCTAAGTCATGTTTAAATGGGTTAGCTTTAATTCATTTGAATGATAATGCCCATGATCAGCCCATCAAGAACAAGTCAGCTACTTTGAATGGTGAATCAAACCGTTGAAGGGAAGAGCATCACGTGATGCCTTAAGCTTTTGGCAAGACCGAGACCAAGGTGGTGTCACTATCCTCCTTTCGTCAATCCCAAGGAAGGGACGCTCCACCCCCTTTGTTGGAAGGCCAGATTAGGCTAAATTCAAATGTTGTAGCTTGTCTATGAAAAGACATCTCTCTTGTAATCCTAAACACACAGAAATGAATTAACTCTTTCTCATATTCTCTCTCTCAGCTCTCTCTCTTTCTTATTCTCTCTTCTACAAACTCTCTCCACTCAAACTTTCTTAAACTCTCATGGTATAGAGCATACGGTCAAGCCTTGGAGAATGACATGAACACCGAGAGGTTTGAGAGCTTCCATGGCTGGTTTGCTATTATCCGTTGTGTGGTCGTGGACTATGGTAACACGTCGTACAAGGAGTCGCACCAAACCAAGTCACCACCGTGGACAGGAAACAAGTTGTAGTCGCCGGAAATACAAATAAGTGGTTTCAAGAAGACCAAGTTAGGATAGCCATCATCCAAAGTTCCCTAGATGGACCAATCCATGAATCATACTCCTATTGCGAAAATGCAAAGGAGCTGTGGGAGACCCTCAAGAAGGTGTTCGGGAATGTCTCCAACAACACCCGAGTGTTCGAACTCCAAAAGGCAATGAACAACCTCATCCAAGAGGATATTGATTTCACATCTCATTTCGGGAAATGGAGATCTCTAAGAGCTGAACTTGAGATGCTCCGTCCGGTGACCATAGATCCGGAAATCCTCTACAAAAGGCGTGAAGAAGATTGAGTCTTCAGCCTCCTCTTAACCTTCAGTTCAATGTACAATAATCTGATTGTACACATCCTAAGGGACGACAAACTCCCAGACCTTGATGAAGTGTGTGCCCGGATCCAAAGAGAGAAAGGAAGCCTCGGTCCCTTTGGCGGTCTTAGTGAGCTTGTCACGACTAACAAAGGAGTTTACAAGCCCTCGGAGAAGAAGAACCAATTCTGCGACCATTGCAAGAAGAAATGATATGATATTGGACAAGCAAGGACTCAACTCACTAGATGCTGCTACAATAGACAAGGACTCAATGGATGAGGAGCAAACAGATGAAGACATTATGCATGTACCAGCTGGAGCAATGACATGGTCAAGGTCTAAACTCTTCAACCAAGCCATTGGAGAACTCATCATGCGGATTCAAAGTCAAGAAGAAGATCATCCAAGTCCAACCACATCGGTTTTGACTTGTAGTCAACAAATGGGTGTGTAGCCTATTTGTACGCTTTTTGCTTCACTTGGTTTTGTCCCATTGGGTTTTCCAAGTAATATTTTAATGAGCCAAATAGTCTACACTTGACAAGAGAGCCCATTTGTTGAGTTGGGGATTCGGCCCATTTATTGAGTTAGAGATTCAACCCATTTATCTATAAGACACTAGGGTTTTGCGTTTCCCTTTTTAAACTCTTGTAAACCTTTCATTTGTTTCCAACAACTCTCTTTTTATCAAAATCTTTTCGATTGTTGTTCTATCTTTGGTGAGTCATATCTAAAGAACCCTAACGGAATATCAAGGGTCTTCCGCAACCCTTGTGTGACCTAACGATCCATCTACTTGGTTTCTTCTTCTCCAACGAGTTTTCAAGGACCAGAATGTATCTCTCACTTGTCTTTGAAATGTAGATCTTATAAGGGTTACATCAAGTGGTATCAGAGCCACTTCAAAGGCTAAGTGTGTCGATCTCTATCACTTTTCTGAATTTTCATCTTCTTCACCATCTTTGATTTTGCGATTTGTTTGGGTTAACAAAAGTGCTCGAAAATTGTGTTAGAAACCCTAATATTCACCGATTTTGATCTTCTTTGGGTTATATGTTCACCATCATCAAGCTTTACTCTCGAATTTGTTGCTAGAATCTGAACATTTTGTTCACAAATTCTGCGTAATGTTTTTTAGATTTTGGCTGTGCAATTTAGGGTTGGGTGACCTTGGATTTAATGAAATTGTTTGGCTAAAATTCTATTAGAGATTTTTATTCTTCTTAGGGTTTACTTTTCGATTTGTTGGGTTATTTTACTGTGAGTTTTGTGTGTTGTTTTGCAGGAAACCATGTCGCAAGAAGATGAAGAGACAACACAAAGTACAAGTAACAAGCTCCTTATCGAAGCTATGGAGAGGTTGCTTTACAAGAAACTAGAAACGGCTTTAGATCAGAGGTTTGAGGTTTTTCGTCCAGAGATTCAATCTGATGGGCAACGAAAGTTTACGACAAGATCTAAACGAGGAAATTCAGACAAGGAACAAGTTCACATATCATCTCAACATGATAAGTCTGATGGGGAGCCAAGGAAGTCGGGTTCTCGTGGAGAGAGGATGGCTGAAGAATAAAAGATTTCAAGAAAGAAAGAGATTTTGCGGATTAAAGAGATTGAAGAGAGTGTGAGAGAGTTTGAGAGAGTTTCGGGAGAGAGAGAGAGAGAGTTGCAGAACTGAGAGAGATTATGAAGAGAGAGATTTTATTTTCTCTTGATTTACAATGAGTAACAAGATCACCTATATATACACGTGATCAGTTCTATGGTTTACATACAAGAAATGAATAAAATAATATATACACACTAAAAGATCTCGTGACTCTTCTATAAGAGGAAAGATTCAGCTTTCACAATTCCAAACGGTGAAAGTGACAACACATAACGGTTGTCTTCTCATTCCTATGCCCACATGTGACTTTGACCACCTCCAACCGGTCGGATTTGAGCTGATTGTAAAGTGTGTTTGGATACACACATTATTTTGAATTAATTCATGTGTTTGGTTACACACAAATTCATTCCTCCATTGGTTACGTGTGAGTCTTAATTGTGGCTCAAGTAAAGCTTCCTGGACTCACACTTAACCTATTTATCTCAATAAAGAATACTATGGTCGTAAGAGTGACACATCCAAAAGAAGCCATAGGAGCAATAGAAAGAAGGAAGTTCCAAACCGTATGCTAGAAAATCTGAGTGGAGTTAAAATCCGCATACTATCATATTAGTCAAGTACCTCATCCGGTCACACCCACACCCCTCCAAGAGACCGGATGACCTATCCATGAAGAAATAATGCGGCTGTCCGTACAGTCCGTATAGGTGTGTGTGCAGTATGTCCGTACAAATGGCAAGGCCGCATGATTATGATAAGGTTGCATCAGCACAATAATTAGGAGTCAGAGGCCCATGAATTGGAGATGAGCGTTGGAGGATTCAAGTTGAATTCACAAGAAGACAAAACCTTATCCGCAAGGTCACCGTGGCGGAAAGGTGCTTTCACTTTATGGGCCACAAGATGGACCACAAGGCCACGTGGTGCCTTATCTTCAAGGTTCAATGTATCTGATCATTTCCCTTTGTTGTAGCCGTTGTAACCTAGGCTATAAATATCCAATTGATGTAACCTAGCCGCATATGGAATAAGAAATCCTTCTTCCATTTTCTCTGTTCTCTCTCTCTCCGATCTCTTTCTCTCCGATTAAACTTCCGCAAACTTTCCTTCATGGTATCAGAGCCAGGTTGGCTTTGATCCTGGCTCACATCTATTCTCCGGTCACCTATCCTCAAATCTCTAAGCTCATCTGTTCATCCGCCTCAGATCTGACCGTACAAAGTCCGCCATTGTTGCTCTCGGTTAAAGCTTGGAACTTTAACCATTTTCAAGCAAAAAAAAAAGCAATCTTTCTACTTGAAACATCTCAAAACCCCTCTTTCGGACCCTTGAGAGAAGAAAGTCGAAGCCTTTCTCAAGAATATGATAAGCGACTCTAGGCTAATTAGCAATATAAAACCTGCTGTAGGAAGTGTGACTATAGCTAATGGTGCTAAGGTATCGGTTAATGGTGTAGGGAATCTAGATCTCTTTGAGAAGAAGTCAAAGGCTTTTCATTTACCCGAATTCACCTCTAATCTTGTCTCGGTTAGGAAAGCGACTGTGGATCTTAATTGTTATGTCAGATTTGGTCCTAATGATGTTGAGTTTCAGGATATTGAAACCGGAAGCTTGCTTGGGAAACAAACTATCAAGGATGGACTCTATATTCTTGAAGACCGCAACCTCTTATCTATTTTAAGTTGTAGTGATGTTATATGTTCAAACTCGGCTGTTGGTAGTTTAAGTAGTTTTGTTTGGCATGCTAGGCTTGGCCATCCTCACTCTCGTGCTTTGGAACTTATGTTGCCGAATGTTTCTGTTGACAATTTTTATTCTGAAGCTTGTGTTTTAGGCAAACATTGCAAATCGGTTTATCCACCTTCATCTACTCTTTCTGAACAAAGTTTTGATCTTGTGCACTCTGATGTTTGGACTTCACCTTGTTCTTCTATGGATAATCACAAATATTTCATAACTCTCATTGATGAGAAATCTAAATACACAAGTATAACCTTGATGCCATCTAAAGATAGGGTCTTTCATGCATTCAAGAACTTTGAAAGTTACATAACTAACCATTTCAATGTTAAAATGAAGGTACTAAGAACCGATAATGGAGGAGAGTATATGGGAAAAATGTTCCAAGACCACCTGACAAAACAAGGAATAATACACCAAACGAGTTGTCCATATAACCCCCAGCAAAATGGAGTTGCGGAAAGGAAAAACCGACATTTGATGGAAGTAACCCGGTCCATGATGTTGCATATGAACGTTCCCAAAAGGTTTTGGGGAGACGCAGTGATGACCGCATGTTACTTAATCAATCGGATACCAACAAAAGTCCTTAAGAATGCATCTTCATTTGAGGTATTAAATAAAACCAAACCTCCCTTAAATCACTTACGAGTGTTTGGTTGTGTGTGTTTTGTTTTAGTACCCGGAGAGCTAAGGAACAAGTTGGAAGCAAGGAGTCGGAAATGTATGTTTGTAGGATACTTTTTGACTCAAAAGGGGTACAAATATTTTGATTCGGAAACAAGGCAGGTCTATGTGTCTCAAGACGTCAAATGCTTTGAAGAAAAAGGGTACTTTGGAGAACGGAATTGGAGTGAGCTGGAAGAATTTTCCGAGCCATCTCTAGATGGGCCGCAAGCCTTAAGTTTCTCCTTGATCACCTCTGCATCCAGACCGAACCAAATGACTAGTGGAATCAGGGCTTAGGATCGAGTGCTTCCGACCATTCAAGATCGCATACAGACAAGACAAACACCAGATCACTGATCGTACCGCGAACCGAAGCACATCCTGATAACACTGATCAGCCTGAGCATTACACTCCGGATCTATCACCCAATGATCCAGAAAACAGTCAGGATGCAAGCACTCAAAGTGATTCGGAGAAGCAACAAAAATACAATCCGAACGAACAAACTGAACAACAAGTCTGTGATTCTGTCCAAGCATCCACGAGTGACACAACATCTAGTCCCATGGAAGTCTCAACACCTCACGGACAGATCCGACCTCTTAGGCGGAGTACTAGACTACGTAAAGACCCATCAAACTGGAAGAACACTCGAGTCTACTACAATGCTCAAGCCATTGAGCATCCGATTCAAAGGGTATTTTCGTTTGACCTTTTACCGTCTCAGTTTCATTCTTTTTTTGGCAAAATTAAGTTGGATCAGGTTCCACAAATCTATGAGGGGGCTAAGAACACCAGAGAATGGCTAGATGCGATCGCGGATAAAACAAATGCAATGAGGAATAACCATACTTGGGAGGAGGCAGATCTTCCACTGGGAAAGAAGGCCGTCACATCCAAATGGATATTCACCATTTAATACAGAAGCCATGGCGACATTGAGCGGTACGAGGAAAGACTTGGGGCTCACGGATACACTCAAACATATGGAGTAGATTACACAAACACATTCGCTCTGGTTGCAAAGCTTCACACGGTAGGATTTGTCCTTTCTTTAGCTACTAACATATCTTGGGACTTGTGGCAGATGGATGTCAAGAATGCATTTCTTCAAGGAGAACTTGAAGAAGAAGTATATACGACTGCTCCACCTGGTCTTAAATCAAGAATGACTCCCGGAAAGGTGTTAAGGCTAAGGAAAGCAATTTACGGCCTAAAGCAATCCCCAAGAGTATGGTACCATAAGATAAGCTTCACTCTTCGTGATAGATGGTTCAAGAAATCCGAGGCAGATCACACTTTATTGACTATGAAGAGTCCGAAAGGTATTGTGGTGTTCCTCATCTATGTTGATGACCTTATATTCTGTGGGGATGATAAGGAATGTATAAAGGCCACCAAATCCTATCTTCAATCTGTATTTGCTATAAAAGATCTTGGAGCACTAACGTATTTCTTGGGAACCAAAATCTGCCGCGCCAACAATGGCTTATTTCTTTCTCAAAGAAAGTACACTCGTGATCTTCTTTGTGAAACAGGAATGCTAGAATGCAAACCAGCCAAGACTCCTCTTGAAGACGCCTACAAGGTCAACCGAAAGGGGAGAAGAATGATGAACCGTTCGAGGATTTTCAACGCTATAGAAGACTAGTTGGTAAGCTCATATACTTGACTATTTTCTCGACCTGATCTATGCTTTGCCGTGAATCAGGTGAATCAACACATGCAAGCACCGACACAACATCATTGGACTATGGTGGAACGGATCGTCAGAAACTTAAGGGAACCATAGGCCAAGGTGTATGGATGGGAAGACATGAAAGCTCGGTGATCTCGGGATATCGCGACGCAGATTGGGCGGGAGATAGGAATGACCGCAAATCAACATGTTATTGCACCTTTATTGGCGGGAACCTGGTGACTTGGAAAAAAAAGACACAGAAAGTGGTGGCCTGCTCAAGCGCGGAGGCTGAATATAGAGCCATGAGGAGACTTACAGATGAGCTAGTATGGTTGAAAGCTCTCCTTAATCATGGCTTCTTGGTCGATGTCCACATCATTCCCTCCCGGTTGAAAAAATTCCATTTCTTGATTGGATTCACCTGATTCATAGGTCAGCAACGGGATGTACCTTCATGTGTTCCGGAACCTCTAGGCGGTAATCGTTGTCATTAATGCGTTCAGCTACTTTGAATGGTCCGGTTCTGCGTGGTGCAAGTTTCTTGTTACGGCTGCGTTCTCTTGGGAATCTTTCAGTCCTATGGTGCATCCAAACCAGATCTCCTGGTTGTAAGATGACTTCCTTGCGTCCTTTTTCAGCCTTTGCTTTGATCTTGGCAGTTCTTGCATCGATGTTTGCCTTGACCTTCTCATGGAGTTTGCAGACGTGCTCAGCCTTTGCATCTCCGTCTTGGCTGATTTGTTCAGGTGGTGC
>OVBA01009730.1:0-10083 GCA_900406435.1 Lepidium aucheri | reverse complement strand
CCCCGAAGTTCATTTTGGAATTACGGGGGAAAATGTTGGATAATTCCTAAAACTTGGGCATCAAGTTATTTCTAGAAAAAGTTAGTTTCTAGAGATAAGACCAAATAAAAGGATAAGATTTATGTAAATTAAATCCTAGTAGGAATAGGGAGTTAGCCTAGTTCCTAATAGAATAGGGAGATAGCCTAGTTCTATAAATATGGAGCTTAAGGAGGTTTGTTCCTTAAGACTTTAGAAAGCAAGGTTTAGGTTTTGAGAGAGTTTCCTAAATCAATAAGAAGAGAAGTTCTTATATTCTAAAG
Organism: Lepidium aucheri; assembly: GCA_900406435.1. Classification (NCBI taxonomy): domain Eukaryota; kingdom Viridiplantae; phylum Streptophyta; class Magnoliopsida; order Brassicales; family Brassicaceae; genus Lepidium; species Lepidium aucheri. Next base: position 9,781 of record OVBA01009730.1, on the reverse strand, counting down.
TGTGCAAATACGTATTACTTGAGATCCTACATGACTCCGTTTTCATTATAGAGTTCTTTCTGAGGACTAACGGAAGAAGGCCAAAGAAAACAGGAGATCGTCTCGTGGATGAGCCTTGTCTTGAGAACACAGTCAAGGAATATCTTATTTTGCTCGAGAACCAACTTCCTTACTTCATTCTGGAAAAGCTCTTCGCTCCATTCTTCCCTGCACTCCGCAAATTAGTCATCACACGCCTTGCTTTCCAAGGTAAAATAAGAGAAAGCTCAAAGTTCACACATTTTACTGATTTAGTAAGGCTTGCCTACGTGGAGACACTTCCGGAGGATGCTCGAGGGAAATACAAACCCATAGCACACATGTTGAGCAAAGCTTAACGTATAGTTAGGTCTATCTGCTTGTGTATTGATTCGTGGTACTTTTGGTTTGTAAGGGATAATATAAAATTATATTGGGGAAGATGGTTTGGTGGCGGAAATGGTGAACAAGCTTGGTTTGGGAATCGTGGATGCTGGTTCTTACTATTCTGATGTAGCAGATAAAGTCAACGCTCACTATAAAAACCGAATTAATCGGTTACGAGCCATCCTCAAGCGAGTGTACTTCCCAAACCCATGGAAAGGGACGGCTACTGTCGCTGCTACGTTACTACTACTGATGACTCTCACCCAGACGGTGACTTCAATCATTCAGACTACGAAGTAATATAAAAACTCTTTACATTACTTAACGCACTTTGTGTATTTATGTTACCTATTGCAACCACATTTGTGTTTCTGTTGACTACACGTACGAAACAACCACATTTGTGTTTCTGTTACCTATTGCAATCTTTACTTACGTTATCATCTAAATTGCGAGTACTTCTTCCGAAAACCTTATTATTTTCTTATTATTTTTAAACAAAGATGACATAAACCTTATAAACATACATGAATTTGGCAGCAACATCAGAGAAAAACATTAAGGAGTCTTCCATAGAGCTATTTCTATTCAAGATCGTCTCTAGTGAATCCGTTATGTTTTATAAAGCTTCAATCTTGATCAGTTCATGACATTTCACCCGTCTCTGCTAAAACAAAACAAAAATGTACTTGTAGTTGACTTCTAATGTACTCTGGTTTTAAACCTAGAATCATACAACAAGTGCACAATAAACGAAGTAGTATAGAAGGGATCGAATTCACGAGGACCAATGGTTATACTATCAATCTCTGGAATGAACTTAAGCTCAGATAGAATGTGGTTGTTGTGATGGAAACAAAAAAAAAACAAAGCAATAAACGATGTGAAATTAATAAATAAAAACATCAGTCACAAGGAATTCATCTCGAAAGAAGAAATCGAAATCAGGAAACTATTCATGGCACAAAATACAACCAATTCTTGATACATACATAGTTGTATAGCAAGCCCACTGTCGTGGCGTCAACAACTATATCTAGCAACCTAGAATCCTAAATTGTTGTTTGATCCTAGAGATCTAAACACGCATTATCGAATTGGTATGATAAGTCCACAATTAGCCTTAACATCAACTTTTGGTTGTTTAGGATTAATTGCTCATCTAAGTTATTTCAAGCATCTAACAAGCACTTTTGATGAGTTAAACAACCTATAATCATAAGCTAAATGATCAAGCTAACCTAAACACTACACTCAACAATAAATGGAGAACACATAAGATAAAACCCTATTTGTTCCTGATTCATTGGATCTTTAATTCCCAAGAAAACTCTAAACTTGATTATGAAACTACTCATACATGAAAACAAAAAAAAAGCACAAAGAATAAATAAAACTCATGAATAAACTCAAATAAAAGTAAAGAGGGTTCAAAAATATTCTCCAAAAGTTATAGAGGATGAGATCTTCTCCCCAGAGGTTAAACGAATATTCAAGAGTCTCCAACTTGAAAAAGTGAAAAGAATGTGTTCTAAAAAGAAGATAGACCTAGTTTTAATAGTTCAAACACATTCTGATACAAAATAAATTAAGTCGGGTGAAATATGGAAATTTTCTGGTTTTCTCACAAAATAGGGTCAGACTGGTCGATCTGAGGTGGTCAGATCGATCCCATACCTAGGATGCTGGAACGATTGATCTTGGAGTGGATCGATCGGTCTTGGGGTGGATCGATCGGTCCTGGAGTGGATCGATCGATCCCATCTGTTCATAGCTAGAATGACCTATCTTTAGTAAAATCGCTATATATTCTTAACCGCGTCCGAGTGCCCTCAAACCACCTCTAAATTAAAGCTAACTCACGTGGCTATTTTGTATCCAAATTTTAGCTTGATCCAACTGCAGGAAGTCTTTCAATGAAAGCCAAACTTCTGATACCTCTGCATTATTATACATCACGTTTTCACTCAAAACAGCTTATCTTTTCCCAATGTGACCTATGAACTGAAAAGACAGTAACAGATTCAAAAACTCTAAAACACACACTTTGACTCAATAAAATACACAAAGCAAAGGTTAGAAACCGATAAAAATATCGTTTATCAACATCCCTAGACTTAGTCTTTTGCTTGTCCTCAAGCAAACAGAAAAACCAAGAATGAGAAAGAAATTTGAAAACACGGGAACTCCTTCCATCCTAAGAACACCACAAAAACATTCCCTTTAGTAAGCCACATGAAAACATACCTGACAGAATCAAGACCACCATGTATTTTCCCCGGGCTATATATCTGCCGCAAACAAACTCCATAATCCAAATAAGTAATCCAAATTCACCATACTTATCTCTCTGATTATCTAAGTTCGGTCTCATCAAGAATATCGATCAAAGGATACAAGGATTCTTCTTCAGCCAGAACCTAAACACACTGACTATCTTCCATATGATTCCTCTCCTCTATTTTCTTTACTTTTCACCCAATTTTTCCCTACTTACCTAGGATATCAGTTTTTTATTATCTACTACTCTTTTGGTCATTCAAATGTGTAGGCGAATAATGGCCTCATTAGAAATTTTCCTAGGCCTCCTTCCACTTTTGCGTGATCGTTTCTTCAAAAAGTGAAATATTGGGGTCATTGGAAATTTTCCTACCCCTTCACTTCAAAGAAAGTCATCTCATCTTTTGCTTAGCTCATTAAGTTCCATGCATCCTATTTCTAGTATACAGTACTTAGAAAGATGGGAGAGGAGAACCATACTCACATAGACAAGTCTATCAGAACTGAAAAGAGAACCTGATCCAATGTATACCAAGCCCCTTGATAAGAAGAATAAGTTAGGTTAGCTGTGAACCCGTCATGAGATCCTTTGAATACTAAGATGGATATGGATAACGTTGAGAAGTTGCGCAATCTCTAGGTTTTCCAATAGTCACAGATCTTTAAGAATGTGGTTATTCCTCAAAAAATCATAGTTCCATACAACAAGTTTGACTTAATAAAACAAAAACTGACTCAATAAAAGTATCAAAAAGACACAAAAAGAAACAAAAGAAGAAAAAATAGCGTTAATCACAGGAACTGTCCTCCCCCAAAATTACTTTACACCTTCCCGTGTGAAAATAAATATGAAGGAAGCACAACTCACACAAAAATAACATAAAAATAGAAAGAGTGATAATAGAGAAGTGAAACGAAAATGGGCATCAGATCAGTCGGTCTTAAAGTGGACCAATCGATCTCAATTGCTCGGAGAGATGGATCGATCAATCGATCTAGACATCGAGTTTGATCTTCAGATCGAACGTTCTTTTTCATGATTGTGTGGAGTGATCGATCCCAGACAAGACCGATCAATCTCTAAGACTCGAAGCTTGGATAGATAAAGATTCACCTTTTAATCTGTCTTCCAGTTGAACATTTACCTGTTTTATTCCCACAGATTGATCGGTCCAAGACCAGATTGATCAATCTTAGCTTCACGATTTGTTTTCTGGACAAAAATGAACAAAAGCAAAAAACAAAAGCAGAAAATTTTGAATTAAAAATTGCAGAAAAATATAAACACATACCAGTGGGTTGCCTCCCACTAAGCACTTGTTTATAATCATTAGCTTGACTTCTATCTCAAATGTTAATTATGAGACTCCGAAGGTTGAGCCAATGAACCTTTGATCCTCCTCTGGTTTTCACAATAGATAGTACACCCGAGAAGAAAGACAATTGTTCATAATGGCACATGTTCATCAAACCAAGTTACCGCAAGTGTAAAATATTTTCTAAGATGTTCCTTGAAGTTCAAATTACTTGGAGGATCAAATGCATAGAAAGAAGAAGTTAATATCAAGACAAGTTGAGTTTACTAAAGAGTATTCACAAGCATTTGATGTTCGAATTCATAAGGAACTTAGAATCAACACATTAAGACCAATAGACTCAAATATAAGCTAAAGCAAATCAATTTCAAATTTGAACTAGAGACTACTAAACTCAAACAAAAAACAAACCAAAATCAAAACAAAGCAATAACAAAGATAAACTCAATACTAGCAACTCAATGGAATGGTTAAACTCAAACAAAAAAGGAAATAAAGATCAAACTTAGATAATCAATAAAAGGAATGAGTCTTTGGTTAGGCAAATGATTACTCGGGAAACATAACCAACTAATGATGCTTAAGACAACAATAAAGCTCAACCTAGGACATGGTACACAACTCTAGACCAACCCACTTCCATGACATTGACCTCTATACTAATCAACCAATTGAGTTAAACTTTCATTTGCCAATCAATCAATCAATAAGCATTAATCACAAGCCCATTGAGTCCACTAATCACCTTAACTTCATTTTCCAATGGCTAGGGAAGAAAAGCTCATAAAAAGGTCTTTAAAGAATTTTCACAAACACCTTTCGAGCATGAAACTTTCTAGCATCTAGATACAAGGGACCAACTCAAATTAGCATTAAGATCACCTAATATGAAAGAATCTAAATACCTAAGCATCAAAAATTAATCATCTAACTCTAGATCACCTAACCATCAACCCATCAAAAGACTACTCACAAATCATAACAATGGAAAACAAAACAAAAGATAGAAAGATGAACATAATGATATAGAGTAGAGATAGGATAAAGAAATTCTTCAATAATCTTCAAATAAACAATCCAAGAGGATAATCCAAGTGGGTCTCTAGTATTTTCCCTTAAATTCTCTCTCAAATATGTTCTAAGTGGCTGCAAATTAAAAGCTTGATGTTCTAACCCATAAACATTAATGTGTTTAAAACGGATCCGGACCGACCCGGGACAAACCGTGTCGCACAAAACGAAAGCAAATGGTGTGTTGGAATTCACAATCAAAATTCTCGACCTAGGGGTCAAGAGTTTGAAGAGTGGTTCTGGTGCATTTTTTGCGAGCTCATGCTCGAGAATTTGGAGTTTTGCAGAAGAGTGGCCTATGTTGAGTAATTTTGCCATATCTTTCTAACTGTTTGTCCAAACGCCTTCAAACAACCACCAATAGTTAACTCTTATGGCTATCTCTTGTCCAAATTTTGTCGAATTCTATCCACGGGAAGGCTTTTATCAATCAGCATCTTTAAACATATAGCAGTGGTTCTTCACCAAAGGCATTGTCTCCACCAAAGTGGTCAAGGCTCTCAGCGACCAACTTTCCTTATTTGTTGGATGAATTTCACTTCATCTTTGTGCTTTTCTGTCCATCCACAAGTCTCCAATCCTCCATACATAGGTCCAAATCACCTAAAATAACTCAAAACAAGAAAATATACGACTCGATCTATCTAGAACTCTAAAATGCAAAATCAAAGAAAACTTATGCAACAATGAATGAATGTGACTCTTAAGTGATGAAGAATGATCAAAATAGGAATGGAAAACCTATGTAAATATGATGTATATCAACTATATGACCAACTATTGAAATTCATGGCTAATAGCTTGCTTTCATGTTAGCTACACCTGATTCAAATAAGAGAGTAAATACAAAATTATCAGTAAAGAAAATCTCACACTAAAGTTCAATCGTAGATCAAAATGTTACAAATTGGTCCCCAGTTTGATGTACTCAGACAAACTGGTACTCAGACTTTAACTCTAGAATCTTACTACAAGTGCACAACAAATGAAGTAGTATAGAAGAGATCTAATCCACAAGAACCAATAGTTACACTATCAATCTCTAGAATAAAATTAAGCTATGACAGAATGTGGATGTTTTGATGAAAACAAAACAACACAAAGTAATAAACGATGTGAAATTAATAAATAAAAACATCAGGCACAAAGGATTCATCAGGAAATAAGGAATTGAAATCAAAAAACTATTCAAGGCATAAAATACACCCAATTCTTGACAAAAACATAATTGTATCGCAAACCCACTTTCATGGCGTCGACTAGTATATCTAGTGACCTAGAATCCTAAACTGTCGTTTGGTCCTACAAATCTAAACACACATTATCGAATTGGTCTAATAAGTCCACAATATGTCTTAACATCAATTTTCGTTGGTTAAGGACTAAGTGGTCATTTAGGCTACGTCAGGCATCTAACAAACAATATTGCACCATAAGAAAACACGCGTTTTGCGACGGACAAAAACGTAGCAAATCCGTTGCAAACGGCAATTCGGGATGGATTTGCGACGTCCAAAAAAACATCGCAAAACGTGTCGCAAAAAAGAAAATCTCGCAAATTCATCGCAAAACTTGCGACGGACAGGAAGCCTCGTAAATACCTTGCATGGACAGACGTCGCAAATTCTTCGCAATGCTTCCGACGCGTTTGCGATGAAGTACCTGCGATGGAATTGCGAAGGCATTGATGCGTGTAATTGCGACGCCTTTTATGCAATGGTATTACGAGGCCAAACCATGCGACGAAATTGCGACGTCTACAATACGACAAATTTGCGACGTCTATTATGCGATGGATACGCGACGTTTTTTGCGATAGTTTTGCGACGTTAGTCTTGCGAGGGATATGCGGCGCCCACCTTTGCGAGGGTATTGCGACGATTGTTCTGCGACGTCTTTGCAAAGTCCTCTTTTGCGACGTATTTGCGACGTCTAAAGAGTTTGTGATTTATTTGCGACACCTTTAATTATTTATTTTTTAAAAAAATATAATAATAAAAAAAAATCAAATTAATAATTTAAAATATTTTACAAATATAAAAATATTCTACAAAAAAAAATTCACAAAAAAAGAAAAACTACAACTCCGGATCTTCATCCTCAGAACTGGATTCCGAGTCTCCATTGAATTTAGAGAACTCTGATGCTATCTCCTTGTCTATCTCCGCCAGAATAGTCCACAACTTATTATATTGCAAGTTCTTCTTCTTTGCCTTACGTAGTGATTTGGTTGTCTTATGAATAACCTTGGCTTGACGATCTACTAATTCTCTCAGTGCATGATCGGAAGATGTAGATGACTGAGAGAACCCTTCAGGCGATAAGCATTGGTCAATCCTTGACCCGAGTGATCCGGTGCCGAAAATTCTCCCCTTTTTACGGGGAGCAAGCTAAAAAAAGAAATACAGTTAACGTTAGTATAGTAAATTAAGTATTAAAAAAGTAAAAAATGAATTAAAATAATCTTATATTTGCGTAAACTTGGTTCTTCTGTGCGGTAGTTAGTCTCCCAGATGCCGTACTCTCATCACTACACTGAGTCAGCTCCGTGAACTTTGCAGTAACATCGTTGTAGAGGTTCTCTGCTTTCTTGTCCACAAACACCCCAAGTTTGTTGCGTTTTGTGTTGTGAAGAGTCTTCACCAAGTCTGGGTGAATATCTCCTGATGCCTCTTGTTGTAAACATATATAATTAGAATAAAATATGAAATAGTCTATTAAAATGGAAATAATTCTTTAAATTTTAGATACTTACCTCCATGCGGGCTCGGGCATTAAATGAACTCCGTCCCGAACAATGCTTATGTGGACCTAAGCTATCAGGATTAGACAATCGAGCCTTGCTACAGGCTTCAGCCTTCTGCTTTGACTTTTCGTCTTCCCAATACCGAACCAGATCCGCCCAGACCTCTGGTTTGAACCATTTTGGCATAGCCTCGTCGCTCTTCTTTTGCCATTTAGCCTTCCAACGTTTAACATAATCGCACATTCGTTTCCCCAAGCAAACCACAAACTCTTTGCGCACTCGGCCTGTGATAGAAAACTCCCAATGGAAACGTCGCTACAGAAAAAATATTAAATTACTAAGAATCATTAATCATAAAAGCACATTACTAAAAAAATCAAACAGAAAATAAATTACCGCAAATGACATGAACCATCTATCAATGACGTAGGTTCGTGTACATAGATCCCTGAAAAATGCCTCGATCCCTACAAAGTTGATATTTACTATATAATTAAAAACCAAAATTTTAAATATCAAAATTTAAAAACATAAACTATATATAATACTTTACCGGCAATTGATTCATGGACATATGTCGGTAAAAGCTCAAGTAATGCAAAAGGAAGCAGTCGCTGCATGAATACATGGCAGTCGTCACTCTTCATGCCAGATAGTTTTTTCCCTTGCTCTATACATCTTGAGAACTTCGACACATAACCATCGAGAAACTTTACATCTGAAGAAATCCAATTCAACAATGTTTGTTTTGCTTCTGCGGACAACCGAAATATTGGAATCGGTTGTTTGCCATCTCGTGTAGTATGCAATTCAGGCCTTGCACATATTTCGGCTAAGTCCAACCTTGCCTTGAAATTGTCTTTACTCTTTCCCTGCACATTTAAAATCATGTTCATAGTGTTATCAAAAAAATTTTTAACGATGTGCATCGGATCCAGATTGTGTCGTAGTAACAAGTCTTTCCAATATGGCAGTTCCCAAAAGATACTCTTTTTGTGCCAATTTTGAGAATCACCATATCCATCAGGCATGTTTCTTGGAGTGTGCCAATTACCCCCATNAAGTTTCTTGTGCTCCATAATGATCAATCTGCTCCAACACATCACTACCTGACATGTGTGATGGGGGAGGAATACGCACAACCTTGTTCTTCTTAAACAACTTCTTGTTCCTTCGATATGGATGATGCATGGACAGAAACCGACGATGACAGTCAAACCAACACGATTTCTTACCATGCTTTAGTTGAAATGCATCAAACCATCCCATACAATATGGACAAGCTAACCTTCCATGTGTCGTCCATCCAGATAACATTCCATACGCTGGAAATTCACTGATTGTCCACAATAAAACTGCATGCATCTTGAAATTCTGCTGCTGTGAGTAATCATATGTCTGAACACCTCCATACCATAACTGTTTCAGCTCATGAATCAGAGGTTGTAGGAAAACATCGAGAGAACGCCTTGGATGACTAGGACCTGGAACTAGAATAGTCATAAACATAAACTTGCTTTGCATGCACAAATCCGGTGGAAGATTGTATGGCATCAATATTATAGGCCATAGAGAATATTGTCTCCCAGACAAACCAAATAGGCTAAATCCATCAGTGCATAAACCTAGATAAACATTCCTAGACTCTTTAGCAAAGTCAGAATGTACCGTCTGAAAAGGTTTCCAAGCTTTTGCATCCGACGGATGTGTCACCTCGCCATCCTTTACTATATGTTCCGCATGCCATCTCATTGCCGCTGATGTATTTTCTGATTGATATAATCGTTTCAATCTATCAGTAATTGGCAAGTACGACATACATTTGTATGGGACACGCGTCCTGCTTCGTGTTGCTCGGTATCTCGGCTTTCCACAGAATCGACATTCCTGCAAATTGTCATCCTCTTTCCACAAAATCATGCAATTGTCAATGCAAACATCAATCATTTCTGATGGTAATCCA
>OVBA01009729.1:0-10084 GCA_900406435.1 Lepidium aucheri | reverse complement strand
TTTCCATAATGAGGGGCATTTTTTGAAAATATCCAAAAAATGAGGGCAGTGTTGAAAATGTCCTCCTTTGAGGGCATTTTTGCAAAACTGCCTTTATTTTATTCTATTTTATGTAATTTATTTTATTTTATCTTTGATATAAAATAATTTATTTTCAATCTAAGATAATTTATTATAATTTACTATAATTTATTTTAATTTATTTTCAATTTAGAAAAAATTATTTTAATTTATCATAATTTACTATAATTTATTTTAATTTATTTCAATTTACTTTCAATTTAAAATAATTTATTTTAATTTATTTTGATTTTATTTTAATAAAATTTATTTGACCGTACACGTATCATGTGTTCAGCCATACACGTGTCACGTTAACGGTTGACTAACGAAGATAATGGTGTCAACATTGATTTTGGCCGAAAAATATTAGTTCGTGTATGAAATTTACAATTTTATTAATAAACTTAGTTTTAAATCTGGCAGACAAGTTCGTGTATGAATTGACACGACATCAAAAGTTTATATAGGTTTCGACCGTTTTCCCAAAAATGCATGTATTAGCAGTGAGCATTGTCTCAATTTTCTGAGGCCCCAGGCCCATTAAAACTAAGGCCCATTTGATGTCGTTCGTTTTGCGCAAGATAGACGTGATTTGAGGTAATTAGTAGCCAACTTATATAATATATATTTGGTATTTTAATTATTTCTTGAGGTTACATGGTTATACCGATGCTAATGAAATACTTTACCGATTTCGACATCAAAAAATATTGATTCAATTAATATAAAGATTTTTGTTATCTACCTAATTAACCATTTGTTATTTTCATTCCGATCTCTATGTCACAGGTTCCAAACAAATCAAACTTGTGTTCTCGGAACCTTTGGAACCAAATTCAAACCACTAACTATCATCATTTGATGTATTCTTCTCTTCTTCTGATCAAACACACAGTGAAAATGCCCTAAAGTCTACAGATCGATAACAATAACCCAAAGAGGGCCTTCTCCTATGTATATACAAATGGGCATGGCCCATTACTCGATCCAATTGGAATCTAGCTTGGTTAATGCCAATAGTTACATATGTGTCTGAGCTTCCTCTACCAATTTATGTTCGTCTGTTGTTTGGGCCTTTTATACCTTATCGTGTGTCAATTTATCGTGCTCATGTACTAATATTCTTTTGTTATGGTATCTGCTTGTTATCACGCTGTTGTGTAATAGATTTCTACTAGATGATTTTGATATATTTTTAATATATTTTTACGAGGAATAATATAGATATATATATATGTAGTTATTCATAATTAATGAATTATGATATTTATTTATTTTTTCTTATCATATGTTTTGATATATATGTGATATTGTATATTCATTTTATATGTATTTAATCTACTAAAAATAAAATTGTTATCTATTAATCCATCTATTTCATTTTTATTTTAGAATTTTCACACATATTTAAAAAATCATTTAATAACTGATTATAAATGTATAGTTTTTTTGTAGTATACAATTTTCTATAACTCAACACTAATAGTAATTCAATAAATTCAAATAATATTTTTGAAATTTGTAATTTATGATCAGTAATTGATAAAATTTACATAAAAACTTGAAAATTTGATCTTTTAAGAAACAACCAACTAAAATATATGTATATGAGGAATACAAAGAGTACATCCTAGATGATAACTCATGCTATAATATACATATATTTTTTACTCGTGTTAGTCTATATGATTATTTTTATGTATGATATAGTTTATATTATTATTAATTATATTATATATTTTATTAATATTAATAATGAGATATATCTTGTTTCTTTTATTTAAATTCCATATATATATATATCAATATACAATTTTATAAAATTATCCTTAGTAGTTTAAAAAAAAATCTAATGGCATATGTTGGTATCATTAATTCAATCGCCTGGTTCCCCATTTGATATGTTTACCAGATACGATTACTTGTGTTTCGATTTCTACTTGTCGATTGAGTGTTTGTTTGTTTTGTTTTTGTAATGAAAAACAAGATAAAGACACAGAACATATACGAGTTCCCAAGACCAAACGTTGTCAAGGTATGTCTTGCCAGAAATCCTCTGGATAGCTTAGAATGAAACTGAGAAATACAAGCAAAACCATCTACACTCACCAAGATGATCTACTCACAAGCTGATTATAGAATTATGTTCGCACCACCTATAAATCACTCTTTACAGATATATGTATTATCTCTTATCTCTCTGATTATCTCAGTCCTCGAACCTTGCACACCAAGATCTGCACACTGTGTTCTGTGTCCTCCTTTCGAACCTCTAAGAAAAATTCTGATATATATACTTCCTCTTTTCTAAAATCCTTGTTTGTTGTCTTTTAACTGACATTGTTAACATATGTGTGCATTCTGTCACACGTTAAATAGAGATGTGACGGCTCCACAAAAATTCTTAAAGAATGTCATAACATGTACGTTGACTTAATATCAAGTACTTATTTTTCATGGGCTTCTAGACACATCTCAACTCAAAACAACCAATAGATCACGGTCCACAGCAACCTGAGTTCATCTTATAAATCTGAGCCCAACTCATAAACTGGAACTCAACTCAATAACCAGAGTCCAACTTGTAATCCGACAACATAACTTGTAAATAAACGGTAAGCAAATGTTATAACTTTTTTATTAATACTACGTAGATATGGATTCGTGCGATGCACGAATTTTCTTATATATATATATATACTTAATTTATTTTAGATAATATATAAAAATCTCGTTGATTACTAATTTTGAGAATTAATTTTATATAATAGGATTTGAAACTTAACTTTATATAATAGGATGTTGTAAAACTTTGAATTATTGGATTTGATATGTTGAAGATTTCGTGTAAGACTAAATTTTAAACCCAATTTAGTATAATATGATATTGCAAAATATTAAATAGTTGGATTTGACATGTAGAAGTATTTCATTGATTAGAAAGTTTTAAAACTCAACTTTATATAATAACTTTAGATTTGACATGTGAAATAATTTTATTGATAACTAACTTTTAAATCCAATTTTATATAATTGGATATAATCGATTTGGCAAAAAAGTAAAAAAAAATAAAATAAAATTGTGTTGGTGTGTTCATGTGTGAAAAACTGAATTTTGCGCATTAAGACTGATCGTATTATTAAGGAACATATGGCTGACTTTCATAATTTAATTTAGTAAAATCCACTTTCATTAAAATATGAAAAGCCTTATCCTGAAGTTATATAGTTGTAAACTCAGAATTGGGATTATAAAAAGAAACTAGAAAAAGCCAAGTAAGTGGTGAAATGGTGATTATCAAATTCACAATTCCCTAAGCTACACCTTTACTTTGCATTAAACATATATCTGACGTATCTATTGACTTCATCAGCTTTAATTTTTCACAGGCTGTATAATTAATTAAGTCAGGCATGCAATAAGTTCCTTTGTTAATGAAGTTAGCAGATATGTTATCTGACGGCAGTGCCTTATTACTAAATTCGAGATTCTTTAACTTTTTTTATTTTTTATTTTGCATTAAATTAAATTTATTTAATTATAAAGTATTCAAACCTAGTCTAGTGATTGTTTTCGCTCTAATGGTTAGAATGATCTAATTTATGATTTGGTACAAGGTTCGATTTCTATTCACTGCATTATGCTAACTTAAAAAAGAGATTTTAGAGATAGGTTTAAGGCTATGAGTCGGACCTTGTCGATCTAATGTTGACAAAAAATATTTTTTAACCCATTTTGAAAGTAAGATAAAATCTAGGTGGCATCTAATGGCAAGTAGTAACCCTATTAAAAATATGTGCACTTACACATTTAGAAATCGAGTTCTACTATTTGTATTAGGGAAAATTACCGAAAAACATGTGAACTTGCAAAATTTGGTTGTTTCAACTATGAACTTTGAACTCCGTCAATTAAACTACCAATTTAATGTTGACTTTAAATAAATACTAAATTTTGGGTTGACTCGGCCAATTGAACATTCCAAAAATCTCAAATTTAAAAATTCTCAAAATTCGAAAGCCAAATCAATTTTTCAAAGTTCGATTCAGTTCTTATCTTCATTTTAATGAACCCTTAAGTTTGTTTTTTTACATTTTTTCAAGACTGAGCTCAAATTTGAGTTTATTTAACACATATATCCATAAGTTTAAAACTCAAATTTGAACTTATTTTTGAAAGAAAAGAGAAAAACAAGCTTAGGGTTCTTTAAAATGAAGATAACAACTGAAACGAACTTTGAAAAATCGGTTTGACTTTCGAACTTTGAGAAATTTAGGATTTTCGGAATGTTCAGTTGTCCGAGTCAACCCAAACTTTAGTGTTTGTTTAAGGTCAACATTAAATTAGTAGTTTAATTGACGGAGTCCGAAATTTGTAGTTAAATCAACTATGTTTTGCAAGTTCACATGTTTTTCGGTAGTTTTCCCATTTATATTATGTATGAATTCGACAAATGGACCAATAGTTATATCTCAATATTTAAAAAGAAAAAGTAAGATAAAATAAAGAGAGTTAAGGGACCTCACTGTCTATTGAGTCGAATCCTATGAATGTGGAGGTACTAATCACTTACATTTTATGGGTCATATATTACATAAAGACAAAAATAAATATTTACATAAAGACAAAGTGAAAATGACAAATAATTTTTCCCACATTATTCCATGGCTTAAGAAAACTATGAATCTTGTGAGTTTTGACCAAATGATAATGATAAACATACAATACTTATGATTTTCAAAATAAAAGATCCATACTATAATTGTAATGAAAATTCAATATACTTGCATGACTGAACAGAAGTAAATTAACACGTTTGAAATATTATGTATATAACATATATTACAATTATAAAATATTTTTTCAATGATTATAATTACTTTTTTATCTAATAATTTAATAAATATATACATCAAAATATAAGCTTTTAAAATGATAATAATTCATTTGTGTAAACTCAGAAAGAAAAAAAAAACAAGATATGAAGTAAAATAAGAGGAGGAGATTCCTATATTCATATCTTTCACCTGCATGATAATTTTTTTTCATAAAGATGCAAGAGTCAGTCACATAAGCATGGATACAAAAGACACTTGTCTCAAATATCTGTAGACATTTAAATGAAGAAACATTCTGCGACTTTGAAACAGACAACACAACACATCACAGTTCATCGAAGGCAGATCGCTGACACGAGCACATATTATTCTGATGCAACCACTACTGATGTCGGATCGCTGTTGCAGCACAATAACGATCACTAGATTTACCAAGGACTCAGCAAAAGACGTAAATTTCGATGATCATTTGATACAACTTAGCAAAAGACGTAAATTTCGGTGATACTAACTTAGAAACGTACTTTCTAACACGAGAACCTTTAAATCCTTTTCACATATATATATATATATATATACTAAATAGGGACCTGTGCATTTTTTATCAAAAAAATTAATACAAATGATATTTAAAATCATATTTCTGGAAATTATATGTTTTTTTCAAAAAATATTATAAGTTAAAATTACATATCTTAGTTTATATCAATAAATGATTGTATTTTTTTTTTAATTTTAAAATTTATTTTAAATTATTCAATGGACAATAACGTACATAAATCAAATTATTTACTTTATTTTATGTGAATTATTTAGGTTTAAATTAAAATTAATATTTTTTCTATCCTATAATCTTTATCAATTCAATTTTAACTCCAATTTGACACGTGAAATAAGTGTATTGATTAGTAACTTTGGAAACTCAACTTTATAGATTGTAGGATTTTATTTTATTTTTTTACCATAAAATATAAATACAAAATAATTTTTGATCATTAGATCTAACACATGAACAATCTTGTTGATTAGTAACTATTGAAATCCAACTTTATAGATATTATGATTTGATTTAATTATTTTTAATAAAATATAAATACTAAATAATTTTTGATCGTTAGATTTGACATTTAAAAAATCTCGTTGACTACTAAATTTTGAAACCCAACTTTATATAATAAGATTAGGAATTGATTTTATCTTTTACTTAATAAGATGTAAATACAAAATAAATTTGCATCGCTGGATTTGACACTTGCAAAAATCATTTTGACTACTAACCTTTGAAACCCAATTTTATAAAATAGGATTAGGTATTGATTTTATCTTTTATTGAATAAAATATAAACAAAATAATTTTTAATCTTTAGATTTGACATATGGAACAATCTTGTTGATTACTAACTTTTAAAACTCAACTTTATATAATAGAATTAGGATTTAATTTTATCATTTATTTAATAAAATATAAATAAAGAATAATTTTTTATTATTGTATTTGACACGTGGAACAATCTCGTTGACTACTAACTTTTGAAACTTAACATTATATAATAGGATTAGAAATTAATTTATCTTTTACTTAAAAAATATAAATACAGAATAAATTTTGATCATTCGATTAGACACATGAAGCAATTTCGTTGACTATTAACTTTTGAAACTCAACTTTATATAACAAGATATATTTTCATTTTTTATAAATAATTTTTAATATAATATTTTTTATATAATAAGATTAGCAATCATAATTTTTTTTAGAATTAATTTTTTAACAATTAATTTTTTAAACCCTGATTTTCTTGTTGATTAAGATTACTTTTTAGGTTAGCGATTCTTTTTAAATTAAAGATATATTTTATCTATTTTTAGAAAAATAGATAAATACAAGAAAATTTCTGATCGTTAGATTTTGACACATTGAATTATCATGTTAATGAGTATCTTTGAAACCTTACTTCATATAATAGGATTTATTTTTTCTTTTTTAATAATTATTTTTAATATAAAATTATTTTTATATAATAAAATGAGTAATAAAAATTACTTTTTTTGTTAGAATTAATTTTTTAACAATTAGCATTCTTGATTTCCTATTTTTTGAGATTTCATTTTAGGTTAGGAATTATTTTTAGATTAAGATAAGCTAAATATTAAAAAAAAATTAAAGATCTATTTTATTTATTTAAAAAAATAGACTAATATAAATAAATTTTTCTGATCATTGGTTTGACACGTGAAATTATTGTGTTAATGAGTAATTTTGAAATCTTATTTTATATAATAGGATGATAATATTCATGTTAATATTTAAATAAAATAACAATACATTAAAGTTAAAGTGTTTATTTTTTTACTTGTTTGTTTTGATTATGTTGGCTATAAACGGAGATAAATAATTAAGTTGAAGAGAGTTTGAAAAGTTGGAGAGAACTGAAAAAATTGTCTGCGTGTCTATGTATATATAGCAATTAATATTCACAATTCCTTTTTAGATTAGGATTATGAATATAAAATCGTTTTAAGATTGAGATCATGTATACATAGTTATTTAGGAAATATTTAGATAATTATATTCTGTTGGGATTAGGATCAAAGATAATTATTTTTTGATAAAGCTAAATTGAAAAAATCTATTAAAAATCTGTTTTATCTTTTCTTTTAATAAATAAATACAGAAAAATTTCTGATCGTTGGATTTTAACACGTGGAATCATCGTGTTAATGAGTGATTTTGAGATCCAACTTTATATAATAGAATTATTTTGTTGAATATAATATTATTTAGTTTTATATTTAGTATAAAATAAATATTTATTTCATATTTTTATTTTAATCTATGTTTAAAAATAATTATCTATGATCCTTTTTATGTTATAGTTATGGATAGATATAAATATTTTATGATAAAAAAGTATTCTAAAAAATCTGTTTTAAAGTGTCTTTATCTCTTCTTTTTAATATATAAATACAAAAAAAATTGATTGTTGGATCTGACACGTGGAACAATTCTATTAATGAGTAACTTTAAGAGATTCTATTTTATATAATAAGATAAGATATGGTCATATTCAAATCATTCCACAAATTGATAAACACTTATTTTAACAATTTATCTGTTTGTTTATTGATGCAACAAATAGAAAAATATCCTTAAAAGCTTTTGAGAGACGTAATGAATACATAATATTTTTGTAGTTATGAAATTGTCTATCTGTGTGTATTTATATAGACTCTAATTCTAAGAATCCTTTTTATGTGAGGATTAGGAATTAAGATAGATATATACAAATAATATAGGATATCGAAATAGTTTTAAGATTTGAAATATTTTCTGTTAAGATTTGAAATATTTTCTCTTAAGATTTATCTCTTTTAGAAATTATTCTTAATTTTTCTTAAAATAAAATAAAAAATTCTATTTATTTAAAGACCATTTTTTTGAATTTTGTGTCTAAATTGTATTAAGAATACAAAAAATTTGTTTTATATGAAAATTAGTTTTTATTTATTTTTAAAATGAAATATTACTTAATTTTATACTTAGTATGAAAGAAAAATTTATAGGTATTTTTTCTTATTTTAAATTATAAATAAAAATAATTATTTACAATTCTTTTTATATTAGGGTTAAGGATAGAGATAAATATTTGTGCTTATCTTTTTATTTTAATATATAAATACAGAAATAATTGATCATTGGATATGACACATGGAACAATCATGTTAATGACTAATTTTGAAACATTCTACTTTATATAATAAGATATAACTATTTACAATATAGTAGAAGTATGTTATTTATTCATGTTTACAATATTAAATAGACACAATTAGGTAATTATCATAAATATCAAAACTAATTAAGAAAGTATCATGAAGTTTTTGTATTTAGATTAATAGAAGTGGATCATATCGTAGAGAAGACAAAACACTCATTGGAACAAAAAAGATTTTTCTAATTCTGGCCCACCATCTCAAACTTACCTTCATCTCTTCCAAGACTTTGTCTCATCCTTTTTCTTATCACTCTTCTCATCCATTCATTTTCGTCTTCCTCTTTCTCCTTCTTCTTAATCTTTCTTCTTCTTACCATCTGTCTTTTCTTTTCTTCTTATTCGTTTGTCCTCTTTAATCTCGGAATCCGATCATCTTTACTTATTTGGGTATAATTTCATCAATATTTATTACGGTTCTATCTCTAAATATCTTTTATTTTGTAGATTTGTTATAATTCTGTAAATTTTCAACTACACCCAAAGCTAGGATTGCAGATAAGCTTTAGACACCTAGAAAGAAGATAAAGATAATTCTACCGATAACTATTAAGATAACCAATAATTAAAAATTTATCATATAAGGTAACCGGTAATCGATAGAAAAATTATTTACAATCGAGTTATTGGTTTGTATTAGAAACAAAGTCACATAGTTTGCTGCTTAAAAAACCCAAGTACCCTGATATATACGTTAGTTGCAAACATATATGTTAGCTCAAACATATATGTTAACTATAAAATTGTGTAAAAAGGATGTCTGGATAAAAAAGACAAGAGTTTGCAAAATGAAAACACGTTTACACAGTACATGACATATAAATAAGCATAACAGTGGATGGACATAAATTCTTTTCCAAAAACACAGAGAATAATATCTTGAAGTTATACTCAAGCTTGTTTCATCTCTTCACACCTTCTGATGTGATCAACCTTCTCGTCGGTTTCTTCATTGGACCACATCAGGTCTTTTTCTTCGGGATAACATATTCCGGTGATATGATAGAATGGATGTTAACCTTTAAATTAGATCGTAACAGTTAATAATATATTTAACCGTAACTTTACTATTTTATGGGAACAAGAATGTTTTGCATATAACTTTAAACATTGTCTTGCGCTCTATAATACTTTTCTAGAGAAATTGATTACGAAAGTGCATATATAAGGGAGACACTTAATATAATTACAAACACTTAATATAATTACAAACTGTTGTAGAGCAAAGATTAAGAATGAATCTTATGTATTANCAAGACTAAGGACATAATACAAGTAGAATATGGAAAACCCTAATGACTAATGGAAAGTAGTGTGTGGGCTTTCTCCATTGGGCTCAAATCTTGTGTTTTGTAGTGGGGCCGGTTATGGAGTCCATCCATATAGTTTATAACACTCCCCTTGGATGA
>OVBA01009728.1:0-10085 GCA_900406435.1 Lepidium aucheri | reverse complement strand
ATCCGATTGCTTTAGTTATTTGATTACATTCACGTTTAAGTTGTTAGTATTCTATCTCTCTAATTTTGATTGATATAGCTTGCGATTTGATAGAATACGAAAGTGTGATTTGGTTCTCTGAGGAATTTGGCCCCTAAATACAATTATGTTTGTTGTAGNTGGCCCCTAAATACAATTATGTTTGTTGTAGACTTGTAGTAGGATATAGGGTTAAAACTCGTTGTATCAAGTTTTTGGCGCCGCTACCATGGAACCAGTAGTTGCCTTTCGATTTTCTGTTTACAGTTCCAAGTCTATATCGTTATTTACATTTTTCTTTTTGATTTTCTCTTTTTGTTCGTTGGGAATTGCAAGATCCCAACGGACTTTACTGTTGTTGAGATGGCTAGAGAAGGAGCTGGTCCGATCTTATTGGGAAAGCCATTCCTCAACACAGCTGGTGCCAATTTAGACATCCTAAGTCAGAGAGTTGTGTTGCAGAATGTTGACAAGGATGTTTCATATCCTATTCGAACTTCATCAAGTAATTTATGTGGGATGATTAGAGATGGTGAAGGGAAGCAAGTGAGCATTAAATCATTGGCTCAAGTTGCAGAACGTGATGAAGAAGACAGTGGCTGTGATGAAGAGTATGAGTTGCTTCGTGAACAGGAGAATAACTCAGCTGAACATTAAGACACTTGTATCCTTTATCGTCTTAACAAATTCTGCAATTATGATGTTAAGGTTTTCATTATCAAAGTTTTTGCAGGTAGTTTTAGCTTTGATACTTCTGGAATCTACACGGTTAAGGAGATATGCCGGGATGGAACTGTTGCATTGCTAGATGCCTCAGGAAGGACAATTCAAAAGAAAGATGAACAGCTGAAGAAGTTCATCATTGAGGAAATTAGTGTCCAAGGAGTTAGCAAACCTCACTCAAGCACTTCCGCCATCTGAATGGCATCCGAGTTAGGCTAATGACAGTAAAAGATCACTTAGTGGGAGGCAACCCACTATAAGGTAGTTTGTTTTTCCTCTTTCTTTTAGTTTACATTCGTTTTTGCTTCTGTGTTTTTGTTCAAAGTAGGAGTTGTCGGAGAGCATCGATCGATCGATCCACACAATGATTGGTCGATCAATGAGCTGAATGAGTTTGCACACAATCCACTGCCCGACCAAACAAGCATAACCAGACCAATCGAAGGAGATAAGACTTACTTCACGATCCATAGCACGAGCTGACATTAGCAGATCGATCGAGCAATGAAACAGTGAAAAACGCACGATCCATCGCATGATTCAAAAAGTATGGACCGAACGACTGAAAGGGTGAGAAGAAGCACACTATCTGTAGCCCAACTTGGGAAGTAGGGCAAAATCGGGTGATAAGATTAGAAGAAGCACACAAACTGTCGCCCGACTTGGGAAGTCAGGATCGATCGAGCAGAAAGGGAAAACTTTTCACACGATCCATCACCCGACATAAAAGGTAAGGATTGATCGTTCTTTGCTCTCGAGCATAGATCAATCAATCGATGTAAGGATCGATCGATTCGTGGTCCAGTTTCGTCTTCTGAAACGCGAAGAACAGGTTAAATTTCGAGCAAGTTTTAATTTTTCAATTCTGCAAAATTTCAACTCTTGATTTCTCTCTTGTTTTTCATCTATTTTTGATGATTTAAAAGCCTAATCCGCTTAGATTTTCACTTTCTATCTGATTCTGTGGTTACTTACTTTGATTGGAAAAGATGGTTCAAACTTTGTCCACTAATCCTAAGAAGCCTACAAAGAAGGTCAGAGCATCTTCGTATCTTCAGCGTGGTTAGTCATCGAAACAACATAATGATGCACCTGAATATGGACAACTTGGTGAGAGTTTGCCTTGGCCGAGACCGGAATAGACATATTTTGTTGATAGTGTGGCGATCCGGGACAATCCTTCTTATGTCAAAACTACAGCAGCTTATAAGAATATAAAGGAAGGAGATGGATGGAAGATTTATCATGAGAGCTTCTATGATCAGCTCCTCACTAACACCTTAATGCCGATGAAGTTCCTTTGCCGTGAGACATTGCATCGGATGAGAATCCTTAAGGGTGTTACTAAGCTGCTCGATAACCTCGGTTTGACCAGGTTCTGTTTTGATTCTTATCCGCTCTATCCAGAGGTCGTTAGGCAATTCTTAGCAACATGTGATCTACATATGAGTGCTGATCCTCATAGTCTGGTTTATGATCAGTACCTCACGTACATGTATAGAGTAGCTCTTTATACGATCACCATTCAGGATTTCTGTTAGGTTTATGGTTTTGATGAGTTTGCAGTTGGACATAAACCACCAAGGAATTCTCCTCTGAAGAATGTATTGTTGTACTTGTTGTCTGGTTATGGGCATCAGGGTAAGTCTTCGAAGCTTACTCACATCAGGAATCCTGCGATTTGGATAGTTGCCAAGCACATTGGGTTGACCATTCTCGCTAAGGAAGAGTCAGGCAGTGTCACCAAGTCTCAGCTAGAGTACTTACACGAAGCCATATGTCATTTTGTTCCAGATCTTTACCAAGATCCTTCTTATGGTACAGGTCCTCCTTTGAACATCAATTGGGGGTATCTATTTGCTAATGAGCTGATCAAGCGCAAATTCAGAGCTGACCCAAGGAAGGGACTTGTTGGACCGATTGGTAGCTTCTTAACACCGATCCTCAGATTTCATGGATTAGATCTCAGTCAGACAGAGGTTGTGGAGAGGATTGATTTGATCGATACAGCTGCCTTGGCAAAATTTGGATACTTTCTGGAGAAGAAACAGTGGGCTTTCTTCAATGACACACCACATATGATGTGTGTCTTTCTTCCTCCTCCTCACATCACTTCAATTACCTGCAGAGAGAATGTAGAGTTTCGGCCAGATTTGACACATCCTGATATTTCTAGCAAGCTTAGGGAAAAGGAAGCTGCACCTTGTGCCAGATCTAGGAGAGCTCGAGCTTCAAATTCTGCTCTATCCGCACCTCTAGCTATTTAACCTTCAGGGTTTTTGCTTCCCAAGTTTCCGGAAGAAGAACTTTGAATGCCACATTACTCACCGCACTTCACGGATCAGCAGTTTCGAGAATGGCATGTCGAGAATGAGAGGAGGAAGAGATCGATTCAGCGGACAATTTGGAGTGCTTTGAGGAAGATCCCAGCTTCTCTGTGTATGAGTGCACCTACAGCTGATAGAGATGAGTCTGTCCCCTATGCCTACCACGCCTACTAGTCGACTGAATGTTGTTGGGGATCGGTCAGATGATGATGACGAGGACGATCAGCCAATGGAGCATCCTTTCCCTTGACATTGCAGAGCACCAGAGGACGGAGACAGCCAGAATCGTGAGTAGCCTCTCGACTATTTCCTACCTTTTTCAGTTTCTTTTCATTTTCTGTTAGACTATTTATTGCTTTCTTTTGTTTCTTATGCGTTTTTGTGTCTTCTTTTTTGGTTTATTTTTACACCGAGACGGTGTAAAGTAAGTCTGGGGGAGAACACTTATTGACTAACACATTTTCTGTTTCATTTGTTTTGCATTCTCAATTTTTCAGACTATTTCTCAGCAGTTATTTCCGTATGTTGAGCTTTTGAGACTGACATCAGACCATCTGATTTTCGAATTTCTCAGCATTATCCTGAACTCAGTATCGCTTGATTTTCATTTTTCAGGAATCGATCAGACTATTGGACAACTTAGAGACAAAGCAACACTCAGTTTCAGAGCACATTCATCTCAGCTTTCAAAAGAATTCATGCTGATTTCACACCTAACTTGACTTAATCCTCTCGTCAAGGGAATTGGTAATACATCAGGTATGTTCCGTCTCTTTACTCAATGAAAGATGTTCCTTTTAAGTCTGGTTTTGTTTCTCTCTTCATCATTTTCAGGCATTTTAAGCTAAATTCAGATGGTACTCGATTTAAGTTTTTGCATGAAGTTAGCCAACGGTAAAATTTTCCCAATGAACGCTGCAAGTTTTTAAAGTGAATTGGACGTTTCTGAGGATACATCCAATGACATAATCCTTTTCACTTTACTAACTAGCTTACCGAGGGAAATTCCAGTGAAGCAACTTATGTATATTCTTTAGTTACCAAAGAATCAGCCAAGTAATTAAAAAAGGATACCCTAAGCAAACCTAGGAAGAATTAGTTTTATGAAAAGAGAGAGATAGAATCAGATTGAAGGTAGTCTTGAGAGTAGAAGTAGGAATTTTTCACCTTTTGGTCAATATTCCCTCGAATGAGACTGCACTTAGATTTATTAGGAAGTCAGTATTGAGAATCTGATTGTTTGTTTTGAATTGTGACGCAAGATTGTTATGTTTGCCAAGTCTGGGAGAAGTACAAGGTGGTCTCGATTCTGATATGTAATACTCTTGTGATCACCTTGGAATTGATGTGCAGGATCTGGAGAGAGTCATTTGTCTGATGAGATGTGATCTTCCTACAATCTTTTCTTTCTTTGCTTGAGGACAAGCAAGAAGCTAAGTATGGGGGAATTGATGTTCCTCATATTTTGTGGGTTTTTAGCTCATTATTATGGTTATATTTGGGAAATTTGTCTGTGTTTTATTGAGATTTCAGGTCAAAAACGTTTGGAGTGGGACTCATGCTTGAAGGTGGACTTTGGAGAAGTTTAAAGCGTTTTCTGGTATTTTCCACGAGAGGGAGGATCGATCGATCAACACAAGGATCGATCAATCAGTTCTTTAACGAAGAGGATGTGCACGATCTTAAGAACGACTTGTCTTCTGAGAGATCGACTTAATATCCAAGGATCGATCAATCATCTCCCAGATCGATCAATCAATGCCCTTCGAAGAAACCTAATTCCACAATTTTTCAGCCCTTGTTTTGAGATCTGTAAATACTCTTTTTTCTATTTTATAATTGGAAGTCCTCTTTGTGCTTTTGAAGAACAATTTTAACAGCAGATTTTGAGTTTGTAAGCTAGAGAGAAGGTCTCTTTACAATTGAGAAGAATTTATGAACCCTGTTATTATTTCTTATGCAATTTTAGTTTCAGTTCATCATGATTTACTTGGTTCATCGTTCTATGTCTGAGTAGATCTTAGATCGGAATTAGGGATTCTAGGGTTTTAGAATTCAATCGTTAGGGAACAAATAGGATTGATGAATAGAAGATTCTCCTTCTAATACTTGAGTTTAATGCGTAGATTAGCTTGATCACCTAGTCAATGATTTTAGGTTGTTAACTTTCCAGAAGTTTGTTAAGAACCAGATTTAGATTAGAAGAGCAATTCCTTCACTACCAACGAGAGTTGATGGTAGGTTGGGTTGTGGGTAATTGAACCTAAATGATCAAGCCTATTTGTAATCTGAAACCAACAAGAGTTAGGATCTTTAGATTATTAGTAGAAAGGTAGATTCAACGAGAGTTGGTTTATCTTTATTTATGTTCAAGCCGAGAATATGATTAGATTAGTTCCTGAATAGTTTCCCTGACAAGAGTTCTAACTCCCGAATGAATACCCGATATCCGATTGCTTTACTTATTTGATTACATTCATGTTTAAGTTGTTAGTATTTATCTATCTGATTTTGATTGATATAGCTTGGATATAAGTCGGAAGTATGATTTGGTTCTCTGAGGAATTCGACCCATAAATACTATTACGTTTGATGTGCACTTGTAGTAGGATATAGGGTTAAAACTCGTTGTATCAGTATTATATGACTGCAGACTATGTTACTAATTGACTCTAAATCTATCACCATATGATGTGCTTGTATTGTGACTGCAGGCCAGATTTGAACTAGATGAAGATTACCAACAAGTTGTAGTACTTACACAGATGGGATGTTTGTGGAGAGCGTTTAAATCACGAGTTGTTACTCAGATAGGAATGCTCCTAACAACCGGGCCAGAATGAATCTGCGGGCAAAAAATGTTTTAACTAATGAATGGAGGAATTTTCTCAGACTGAGAACAAGCAATACCGTTAAGGTAATAATTGTAACTAAGTTTGTTTTTGGGATGTTAAGAACTGTCAATAATTGTGATTACTTATTGTCTCTATATATAGGCTTTAAGTGAGAAATGTAAGGAGCGTATGTGTAACCAGATTCGCCATGCATGTAGCTATCGAGGAATGGTTAGACTAACAGAAGACATGGTTAGTGTATATATTCTATTGTGATCTGATTCGTTTATATAAATCTGTTGTTGTTACTGATGTATATTTATATAGAAAAAGGAATGTGATGAACCATCTCAAGTGACAAGACTCAAGGTCTGAATTAAGTCACGAACTAAAAAGGATAGTACACAAGTGAGCACTAATGCATCTGAAAAGATT
Organism: Lepidium aucheri; assembly: GCA_900406435.1. Lineage (NCBI taxonomy): Eukaryota > Viridiplantae > Streptophyta > Magnoliopsida > Brassicales > Brassicaceae > Lepidium > Lepidium aucheri. The sequence continues at coordinate 3,748 of OVBA01009728.1, read as the reverse complement.
GTAAGTTGTGGTAGATGTAGTTCTATAACTTTTGTTGTTTTATGTAATCATGGTAAGATTTGTTTGATTTCGTTCTTGAATTTTGTTTTTTTATGTATTAGATTAAGGCATGTGAAGTACAAAGTGATGTTCCTACATCATCAAATCTGAAAGAAGATAGTCTTTCTCAGGTTCTGGGACCTAACAAGCCAGGACGGCTTAGAGCACTGAGAAGAGGAATGAGCATGACCGAGCTTGCTTTTTTCGACTAAGGAACAAGAGTATGGCTCAAATGCAAGAAAATCAGATCACATTATAGCGGAAAGTAAAAGACCTAGAAGTTGAAATTGCAAGTATCAAGGTAAGAAAACCTTTCTCAAACTTTATGGTAAAGTGTATCTGTAAATAAAAGCTGAAAGTACAAGTTTCAATGTCACAGAAAGCAGAAGCTAAAATAGAGGAAAACTCAGCTCCAAGAGTAAGCGAACATATAATAGAACATATTAGTGTTTAAATTTCAGTTCAGTTTACTTTCTGACTGTTTGCATGTGAACTTTTTTTATTAGAGTGTAAGCAGACGAACACATCTAAGGTGTTTAATTGTTGTTTGGTGTGGTTCAGATGAAGGAGTTGGTGAAGGACATATTTTGTCGTCTAATCTTCAAGACTTTGTAAATGACATTCCTTTAGGCCCTAATGCAGTGAAGATATTAGTAGAAACTGCTACAAAACTAGAATGATTTATATGGTGACCTCTACAACCAACATGTTTAGTACTGAACAAGTTGTGGGTCAAATTATTGCATGGCCATCAAAAATTTGCATTCTCTTGGATGTGATGTCCGAGTTTGAGGAAATAACCCATGTGGTAGGTATTTTCTGATTGCAATAGTAACTTGTTCATATTCAAATATTAATGCACATATTTTTGGTGATATTGTATAGGGAAAAGGCACTTCTGCTAATCAGTGCAAACTACTGAATTTGAGTGGAGACAATCAAATTTTTGTTGCTGAAGGGCGTTGACAGACACAAGAACCAAAAAATGGTTAATGGACTCCCACTAGGACCCAATTAAGTGAAGGTATTCATTGATGATGTAGTGTAACCTGAGACTTTTCTGTGGAGATCTGCATTAGATATTAGCAAACTTGAGGACTATTTAAAGTCATTTGTAGCATGACATGCCACTAGTGTGGTGTTTGAAAACCCATACTCTCCACGTGAAAGTTCATAGTCTAAACCCCAGACGTGGTAAATGGAACCAACATCAACACATCTAGAGAAAGTTGCAGTAACTCCACCAGCACTTGTCAAGAAGGCAAAAAAGGTGTTACCATCATCACCTGTTCAAAGATCTCCAGTAATATATGTTTATAATTTTACTAATTTTTTTTGGTTGGTGAGTTGTTGGAACTAACATATACATGTTTGGAGCATAAAAAGCAAGAAGCAAATCAAAGGTGCAAACTCATTAATATTAGTGGGAAAGAGAGGGTAGTTACTGAGTGACATTGGGCTACGAATGATCCAAAACATAAAGTTCATTTTGTTCCTCTCGGACCAAATGTTGCTAAGGTTTGGGTAGATGTGGTGAAGGTCACAGATGCAGCAATTTGGAGGCCTTGTTCCGAGATAGAATACATGGCAGATGCATTAAATCCAGGTATAACATGGCCACAGGACAAGGTGATTATCTATTGAACCTATACTTTGTAGTTCTGCTGACTTGTGTTGTATGATGATGAATCCTGGAAAGTATGGAAAATATTTAAATATGAAGGTATTGTAGTCTGGATCAGATTTATATGATCAGAATGACTTGTTATGTAATATAGTCTTTTGGATGAAAACATGTATGGATTGGTGATCTTTTGGTGAATATATATGAAGCAGTTCCTTATTTGGTGTCGTGCTCAATTCTTAATGCTTTACATGTTAATTATTACCTTAAAATAGCACAAACAAATCCCATTAGTCGTACCAGAATTAGTAGCAATACAAACTAAGTCGTAGCTCATCATTACAGTCATAGTTCTAATGATTACAGCAGATAACAAGTGTTACAAAAATAAAACTTACAACAGTAAAATAATGCTACAGCAAAAGATTACACAGTAATAAACAAGTGTTATAAAACAATAAATAACAACAAATTCCTAACTCTATTATAGAATATCATATGATAGCACAACCAGAAAATGCTATAATATATACAAACTCTACTATAGCTCCGGAAGACATAGCGTTAACTTGTGATAGCGCTAATAATGATATATATTACTTGTAATAGCGCTAATCGTGAGCTAAGAATGACCACATCTCTTGTAGTGGAAGCGAAAGTTGAATTTGTCCAATTTGGAATCTGATCTTGAGAAAGAGAAAGTCGAATTGGTTTTAGCAATTTGGTGACAATGAAGTACTAATTTTAGCTTTCTTTGTTATATGACCAATTTAATTCCTCTAAATAAAATATTGTTTAGGCTTAAGTATAAGAGCAACATTATAGGGAGTTTCTTATTTTGGGTTTCTATGAATAAAATAATAATTAAAGTAGTAAAAAGTGTTGTTAAGAGATTGTTAGTTTTTTTGAGTTTGTGTTGGTGATTATTGGGGTTTTCTAGTAAGGATTTCTTAATTAAAAAATAATATTTTTAGGTAATAGAATTATTATTGGGAATGAGTAATTGTAAGACAAAGACTTAAGTAGACTAATTAATCGTACAGAAAATCTATTTAATCATGATTTGTTGAAAATTTAGTCCATATATGCTCGACCAAATCGTTCTTCAATTGTTTGTGGACTGTTCGATCACGAATTCGAGATCGAGTGGCCATTATATCAACGAGATTGGATTGGATATTTGTAGAATATGTGAAATCGACTTGTATACTTCCTGAAGATTCCGCCTCTGTGAATTCGCTCACATCAAACTGTGTATACATATGTCGTTCGTCTTCTACAATCATATTGTGGAGTATAATACATGCGCGCATAATTTTTCCAAGTTTTGCCTTATCCCAAAGGAGAGCTGGATTTTTAACAATTGCAAATCGAGCTTGCAAAACTCCGAAAGCACGCTCGACATCTTTACGGCAAGCTTCTTGGTGGGTGGCGAATAAAGATGCTTTCTTGGTTTGTGGAAGTGAAACAGATTGGATAAACAAATCCCATTTTGGATAAATTCCATCTGTGAGATAGTACCCTAAACGATATTCGTTCCCGTTCACTACATACCTCACTCTTGGTGCCCGACCTTGTAAAATATCATCAAAAACCAGAGAGCGATCAAGAATATTGATATCATTTAAAGTTCCTGGTGGACCGAAAAACGCGTGCCTTATCCAAAGATCTTGGGAAGCAACTGCCTCTAAAACGATCGTCGGTTTTCTGGAACCTCAAGAATATTGCNGGAACCTCGAGAATATTGCCCTTTCCAAGCAGTAGGGCAATTCTTCCACTCCCAATGCATACAGTCGATACTTCCCATCATGCCTGGAAATCCCCTAAGCTCTCCAATAATGAGTACGCATTGAAGATCTTCAGCGGTTGGTTTTCTTAAATACTCGTCCCCAAAGCAGGAAATGATTCCGTTAACAGAATGTTCCATGCACTTCATAGATGTGGTTTCACTAATCTGGAGATATTCGTCGACTGCATCTGCCGCGCAACCATATGCAAGGATACGAATTGCTGTTGTACACTTTTGGAGTCCTAAGAAACCGTACCTTCCGGTTGCATCTCTTCTCTGCTGAAAGAATGGAATCT
>OVBA01009727.1:0-10087 GCA_900406435.1 Lepidium aucheri | reverse complement strand
TTATGATTTGAGATCAATGTAGGAGCTGGCTGGTGATTATATATATAGTAGAGAGATTTGGCTCACTGGGACAAATGTGAGATTTCACGTTTTTTGCTAATAATAATGATCCTTGAGAGCACATCTAACTGAGAAATTTTAAATCGGTTTTTAACTGTTCCGAAAAAAAAAACACTAAAATAATTTTGGGCTCCACGACGAATCTAAGGATTCATATAGTAAATCTCTAATATAAGAACTGATTTTTCCTTCACTGTTCACCGAATTGTGGGCTCTAATGACACGTGGCTGCCTGCGATTGGTCGAAATTTTTTTCCTTTTTTAAAAAAAAAAATCGAATGAAAAACAAAAAAATAATAAAAAAATTCATAAAGTTTTTGTTGGGAAATCGAGTCTCCGAATCGGTGTTGGACGTGCTTTTAGGAATAATACGAAAGCAAGTATGATTGCAATTTTATATTCTTTTGTTCATTAGCCTAGTTAATTAAATCATAGATAATGCATGTCAAAAATTGGATTTTTGGTTTGGTGTTGTGACTTAATCAAATAAGAGAGATAAATATTGAAACACAACTTTTTGATAAGCTAACTAAAGACAATTTTAATCAGCTTAATGATACTTAAAACCATCTTTAGTGGGGGTTTTCATGAAGTTTCTCACCATTAAAAAAATAAAAAATAATGAAAAAGTAAGAGATGGTTTCTCATTTGAGAAACCTCAAGAACCTTATGAGAAACTCTCATGCCACATGTACATATATGATTTGTAAAATTTCATATTTAAAATAAAAATTTAATTACAAAATTTAATTATATTAAAATATTAATATTTCTATTTTTTGAGAAACTCTATCAGGTTCTCACCAATACAGATGCTCTAACATGTGTAAAGATAGTTAATTTTGACTTTTGAAAATCCATAAATTTAGTGGAAAATAAATTAAGAAATAATAGATTTTAAGAACCATTAGACAAATAAATCATATATGAAAATGCAACAAGAAAATATTGATTATTGTTTATTGTTGATAAGAAAAAGATTAATGTGGCTCTTTTTAATTTTTAGTATGTTACTTAAGTTAAGTTGTATATAAAGAGATATACACATTTCATTTGTCTCTCTCTCAATAATTTTAGCATGTCAATATCAAAGCATGTGGGAAGGAGAATCAACACAAGACAAAACGAAAATTGAAATTGCAACGAACTCAATGCAAAGGAGAATCACTTCTTATTAATGTTAGAACTATTAAAATATGAAAATATTCTTGTTGCGATTCGGTAATTAGTTAGCATTTATTCTTAGTCTTATGTATGTTCCTAGTTTATAGTCTAGCCGAAGGGCTCTAGCATCTCTATTGTTTCAGAATTGATTTGCATTGCGAAGCCAAATCTCTCTAAATGTAGAACCAGTAACAAAAAGAAAATTTTTAAAAAATACCTTTTTTGATATGCTCTTTTTCAAAAAATGCTTTCTCATGTCTGTTTTTCTCTTCTAATTTCAAAAGAAAATAATAAGTTTTGAAAAGGGACATGTTAAAAAAGCATTTTTGAAATTCTCTCTTACAAAAAAGCCTTGAACATTTTTGGAGAAAGTGTTCCATACAGCCAAATCTTCAAAAATGCATATCAAAAAAAGAATGTGTTCTTATTAATGTTAAGAATGATTGGAATATGAGATTAGTCTTCTTCAACGAATATTTTTGTTCCTGTAAAAACAAATATAGCCTACCTATTCCGAACTCATCCCTATCATTTTAAGAATTGCATTTGATTTGTCTTCTTCAATTTGGTTTCCTTCACATTTTAAGCAATTATAATTCACTTTGAATCCCTAGGGGATAATGGATACATAAAAATAATAAATGATTTTATCTCTTTTACGTAAATACTTAGAAAAAGACAAATAGGAGAAACATAACTATCCAAACTACAAACTTGTCTTCACTCTCCCATAATTCCTGTCATTACTCTCTCAAACCCTTTCTCTTATCGAATCTTTCCTTTTTCACTTTTTCTTCTTCTTCTTCTTCTTCTCTCTTCAATGATTCTTCTCTTTACATTTCCTCATGACTACAAAACGTGTCGATAGAGATTTCTCTTCTTCCGGTGATCCTTCCGCCGCTAAACGCCACTTCTCCGACGATACCATTCAAAACGACGCTGGTCCTATCAAACTCCTTAGTCTTCTCTTACAATGCGCCGAATACGTCGCTTCCGATCATCTCCTTCATGCTTCGACACTCTTAACACAAATCTCTGAGATCTCTTCTCCTTTTGGTTCCTCACCGGAACGAGTCGTTGCTTACTTCGCACAGGCGTTGCAGACTCGCGTTATCAGCTCTTACCTTGCTCTTGCCTCTGCTCCACTCTCTCAACCCCAACTCACTCTTCTCCACTCTCAGAAAATTTTCTCTGCTTTGCAGACGTTTAACTCCGTGACTCCTCTTATCAAATTCTCTCATTTCACAGCCAATCAAGCGATATTTCAAGCGCTTGATGGTGAAGATTATGTTCATATCATCGATCTCGATGTAATGCAAGGTCTTCAATGGCCGGCTCTGTTTCACATCCTTGCTTCACGTCCTCAAAAACTCCGATCAATTCGGATTACCGGATTTGGTTTGTCATCTCATCTTCTCACTTCAACTGGCCGGAGACTTGCCGATTTCGCAACCTCTTTGAACCTTCCGTTCGAGTTTCATCCAATTGAAGGGAAAATCGGAAACCTAGTTGATCCTAGTCAACTCGAGACGAGACAAGGCGAAGCTGTGGTGGTTCACTGGATGCAGCACCGGTTATACGACGTCACCGGGAACGATCTCGAGACTCTGGAGATTCTACAGAGGTTGAAACCGAATCTAATAACGGTGGTTGAGCAAGAATTGAGCTACGACGATGGAGGAAGCTTTCTAGGGAGATTCGTGGAGGCGTTGCATTATTACAGCGCGTTGTTTGACGCGCTTGGAGAAGGATTAAGTGAGGAGAGTGGAGAGAGATTTACGGTGGAGCAGCTTGTTTTGGCGACGGAGATAAGGAACATTGTGGCGCATGGAGGAAGAAGGAGGAGGATGAAGTGGAAAGATGAGCTTAATCGGGTCGGGTTTAGACCCGTTTCTCTTCGGGGTAACCCGGCTACACAAGCGGGTTTGTTGTTGGGTATGTTACCTTGGCATGGATACACTTTAGTTGAAGAAAATGGAACCCTCCGTCTCGGTTGGAAGGATCTGTCTCTTTTGACTGCATCTGCTTGGAAATTTCAGCCCTTNTCAATTTTTTTTTTTTTTTTTTCTGAAGAATAAAGTCAATGTGGTGGGGTAAACAATATATACTAAAATGGTCACGGATATTGTGATTTTTTTTGTTACAAAATTATGTATTATTTACCCAATGAATTTATGATTCTTTCATTTTATTACAATTCAAAGGTAAACTAGGATTATACCCGTATTATAACGCTTAATCTAATTGTTTAATTATTTTTTTAAACCGTTTGATGTAAGTTATTAACTTATGTTGATATTTTAGAATATATATTATTTTAGAGGCTCAAAACCAAAATAAAAATTATCGGAATTAGAGAAACCAAAAAATAAGCTCTAAATATATATATATATATATGGAAAATCAAATTCGAATTTGATTTATACCGAAGTGAACTATATCTAAAAAATAAATATACTTCTATAAGTTTTAAATAAAAAAACCAAAACCAAAACTGAATTAAATAAACTGAATTCGCAAAATACCATAAAATTTCATAAACTTATGTACCCAAAAAAGTGAATTGAAACCCGAACCGGAAACTGCATCAATAATCAAATTTATAACCGATATGTATTTGTTAAATTTTAGCTTTTTATAATTTTTTAAAAATATTTATTAATTTTAAATATATATATATATTATTAAAACTCACCTTAAACCTATTTTTAAGAGTAATTATAAATCATATGTTAAATCTTGTTAATACGGCTAAAATAAAATTAATATATAAGATTATTTACTCAAAATTTGAGTTGAAAGTAATAAAAGAAAATTGGTCGATAATGATTCACGTGCTTGAGAACGATATGACTAAAGCAAAAAGATAGTATGACCCAATACTATGAAGGCCCATTATATAAGTGGGCCCAATATACTAGCAACGACCGTCGACTTTTCCAATAATTAATTACATTCATTTTAACAAACTTAGCAAAAAATGGTATGAGTACTCTTGAGGATCAGAAATCTTGGAAAAAGTGAGCAAAATCCCTAGTTTGGGATGATGATGGTCGGACGACTACGATTGACGAAGGTCTTCTTCTCGCTCATCCTCGGCGGGATTTGGATCGTCTCTGCCGATTGTAGCAACGGCGGTGGCGCCGCGAGAAATGGTTACTCCGTTGGATTATGGTCGTCGGCTGTTGGTCCTTCCAATGTTGGTTTAGCTGTCGCTGTCACCGTCATGGCCGGTCTGGCCGTGGCTTTCACCGTCGTCTACTCTCGTAGGTATATATACATACACCAAAGATCTGATTAGGTTCTAATGAATATTTTTAAAGCAAATAAGTAGAGATCGTTCAGTACTTTGCACGTTTAGTTAAGTAGTCATATGGTACACATAGGTTTGATCGGTTTTATTTGTAATGGCTTCTTTGTTACTCTCACCAGCTTCTTCTGATCACTGATTTTCCATTTCAGTAAGCCTTCTTATAGTTGCAACATTGACATTATAGATCCCCATCTTTATCTTACTCAAGAATCCTTTGTTTGTTATATTATGTCATTAAGGTCTTATTCCAATGATATTTAAGTCGGAATACCACTAGTTCCTCCTGCCTTGTAAGACTCTCAAGCTTATCTTTTACTGGACATAGCATCTCTGAAGTACATATGTCTTCTGATACATCTATGGTTTTAAGTCAACAGTCACCAATGCTTTTTGGTATAGTATATAGTGAAAGAAGAATGTAACTAATAATTAATATTTACTTTTAGGTTGTTTGTTGGGTTGTCTTTTCCATGACATGTGGGCTTCCATGAGCTCTTAGTCTGTAACGAACTAGCAGAGTGATTTTATAGCAACGCTTCTTTTCGGGAAGTCTGAAAATTTTACAAACTCCAGGGACTCTTGATAATCAATTCACCAAGTTTTGAATATATGGTCTTTTGCACCTTTATCAGACACACAGGCTTTCCATTGTTAAATCTCTGAAATCACTTTGCAATGTTATGACTCTTTCTAAGTCAAAGCAAAGAGTCAGCTTTGTTTAGGTTCTGCATCATAAGCTTTTTGTAAGGTATGCATAACATGATCAGTTCAGATTGTTTAAGTGGAGCCTTAAATAGACCAGCCCATGTTTCCTTTTCCAGTCTTTCATAAATTTTGCTGATCATCAAGTCTATATGGTCTTGTGTCTTCTGGTGCTTTTAAATTTCTTCCAAATCTTAGTTTTGTTGCGCAGTTTCCGTATAACTAATGATAAAGTGGCTTAGCTTCTTAGGTCTTCTGATCTGCATTTGAACTCCACTGATACTTTCTTTTAACATTTTGGTTTAGCCTGTCCTGTATGTCCGTTGAATTTTTGTATCACCACGTTTAGTTTTATGCAATATTTTTTGTTTTTTACATTCACTGGATAAAAATTGCTCCTTTTCCGCTTTTCCTTTTCTTCAGAGGTGGATCACCTTGGTCACTGAGGAGAAGAAAGCATGCTCTTCAACCTAAACAGTGGAATACCTTTTTCACAGAGGAAGGGCGACTCAGTGATGGTGGTGTCAAATTTCTGAAGAAAGTTCGCAGTGGGGTATGTTGCTACACTAGAAAAAAAATTTGGCTTCAATGAGTGTTGCAGAATAAAATAGTTCTTTTCACACTCTTATTTTAACCAAATTGTCTCATCATGCCCTTGGTATTGATTCTTCGCTTTGTTTTCAGGGTGTGGATCCAAGCATCAGACCAGAAGTTTGGCCATTCCTCCTTGGAGTGTAAGGATCAATATCTTTGTCAATGCTCATTGTTTTACGTACCTAATGCTGAGTGTAGATATTTTGCCGCTAACATGGGGATTCTTTTATTTGGCCTTTGGTTCGTTACTGATGCATGTTCTAAATGTTGAAGTGTAGAATTTCTATAGGGTTAGTTATTGATTTTAATAGGGATTTAAGGTTGAATAATTAGCGCAGCAGTAAACCATTCATTAACTAAAAGTAAGGATATTTAATTTAGAGAGTTGCCATCATGCTTTTCTTCCTAGAGATTTATAAGATTAGTCCAAGCTTTGACATACCAAAACTCCACCAGCCATGTCTTGACATTTTTGTTTAGTTTGCTAATGAACCCCGTGTAAGTTATTAGTACTCTTTATCATGTGGACACAATGTAACCTTATTCTACGTACCTGTCACAGGTATGACTTAAATAGCACCAAAGAAGAAAGAGTCTCTATTCGACAGCAGAAACAGTACGTGTCCTTATACTTGTGGAAAGTTTCATAGCTTCTCAACTTTCAATCAATATCACATTTCCCATCTCTCTCAGTTCTCGTTAGATGGCAGCTAGTTATTAACTTGCTCAATGTGTTGATAAATCTAGGAATGAGAAGTACTAGTTTAGGAACTCAGTTTCGTGTCAGCTTGTAAATAACTTCTTATATATCTGTATATCCTGCAGGAAAGAATATGAAAATCTGCGGAGACAGTGTCGCGAGATTCATGAACGCTATGAAAGTGGTGGCGAGCCAAAGCAGACTGCTCAGGGCAGCAACACGGAAGACAGTCAGGTTCTTGATTCCCATGACGTTGATGAAGTCGATAGTTCCCCAAGGTTCATCTCTGTAAAAGAATCAGAGAAAGTGAATTCTGAATCATTTCTGCAGGATGGGGATTGTGAAAAGAGCGATGTCACGGCTGAAGATACTGCTGCTAATGACGCAGGCTCAACCAACCCTGAGGAAACTGAGACTTCACCTCTTCTAGCTAATGAAGAAGCAGAAAGCCACGATACTGCAAACTCGACTAACTGTGAAGAAACTGAGACTTCACCTCTTCCAGCTAATGAAGAAGCAGAAAGCCACGATATTGCAAACTCAACTAACTGTGAAGAAACCGAGACTTCACCTCTTCTAGCTAATGAAGAAGAAGCAGAAAGCCATGATACTGCTAACCACGAAAAAGACAATTCGTCTCCATCATCAAAACCTAAATCTCAGGCGGCAGATGAGGATTTTATTTCAACATGGCAGAGAATTATCCGCCTGGATGCTGTTAGAGCAAATGACGAGTGGGTGCCCTACTCACCATCTCAAGCTGCTGTATCTGAAACAAAAGCCCGGGGAATAGCCATACAGGTTGGTCTCAATGACTATGATCACTTGGAACCCTGTCGGATATTCCACGCAGCCCGGCTGGTCGGGATCCTTGAAGCATACGCAGTATATGACCCTGAAATCGGTTACTGTCAAGGAATGAGCGACTTACTATCTCCTTTAATCGCAGTGATTGAAGACGACATTTTAGCATTCTGGTGCTTTGTTGGGTTCATGAGTAAAGCACGGCATAATTTCCGGCTAGACGAGGTTGGAATCAGGCGACAGCTCTCAATGGTTTCGAAAATCATAAAATTCAAAGACATTCGCTTGTATAGACACTTGGAGAACCTTGAAGCAGAAGACTGCTTCTTTGTATACCGTATGGTTGTGGTTCTGTTTAGACGAGAACTAACATTTGAGCAGACGCTGTGTCTCTGGGAAGTAATGTGGGCAGATCAAGCTGCAATACGAACTGGGATTGCAAAGGCGACTTGGGGGAGAATCCGGTTACGAGCACCACCAACTGAAGATTTGTTGCTATATGCGATAGCGGCTAGCGTGTTGCAGAGGAGAAAGACAATCATAGAGAGATACAGTGGAATGGATGAGATAATGAAGGAATGTAACAGCATGGCTGGTCGTCTTGATGTTTGGAGACTTCTAGACGATGCTCATGACTTGGTCGTCAATCTTCACGATAAGATCTAAGACTTATAAATCTCAGTCTTTTCTGTCACTTTACTTGTTGCACTCTTTGTTATTGTTGTTACATAAAATGTGAAGAAATTCATTGTCTTAAAAAAGCTTGAAAACGTCTGCATCTATGTCTTGGAAATCTGATAGCTACTTAAAAGTGGCAAAGCTTACCAAAAAGATAGGAAGGAAGTAAACCTGCTGAACGAAATAGAGAGCTTTGACTTTATCTGGGTTCAAGAACCTCTAATGGAGCTAGAGGTAATATTGTAACAAACCATTCTTCGTTTCAATTTTCAGAAAATCAGATCTCTCTGACTATCTCTCTCTTCTTCTTCGTTGTGCAGAGAATAGATTTATTTTCTGATCAGTCTCGAACTGTAAGATACTGCAACCTCTCTGATGGCGGATACTATTGAAGAGCCTCAATTGCATAATGGAGTGGCACCAGGTGAATCCGAAACCGAGCAACATCCGACTCCGGATCCACTTGATCCCCAACTCCAAACGGAGGCCAATCATACACCGGAAAGTCCGGAAATAGAAAATGATGCGACGCCGGAGGAAGTACAATCGGAAACAGCCGGTGCAAAACCGGAGGAAGTTCAATCTGAGGTAACAGATGCTAAGCCAGAGGAAGTACAATCTGTGGTAACAGATGCGAAACCGGAGTTGAACGATGTGGATCTGTCGCCGGGACGATCCGAGGAGACTCCAATCAGGTCTCCGGTGGCCGATCAGGGATCTCCTACTGATCAACAATCCCAGTCCGTTCTCAAGAAAGAAGATGAAGGCAACAAGACATTTACCATGAGAGAGTTGCTAAGCGAATTAAAAAGCGATGAAGGAGATGGGACTCCTCACAGTGCTGTTTCTCCCTTTAGGTTTCTCTCTTTCTTTTTAAATTTCGAACCATTTTGGGTTTGTTCAGCTAATCTGAGCTCAAAATGCGTAATTTGAACTTGATCATGTCATCATTACTCTTTCGGAATTTGGTTAACTTTTGTTTGTGGTTTGTCTTCTGATTTTGTTCAGTCGAGAAAGTGCTTCTCAACCAGCTGAGAACAATCCTGCAATGGATCTGATTAATAGGATCCAAGTTAACGACGAAGAGGGACGATCTCGCCAACGTGTTCTTGCATTTGCTGCCCGCAAGTATGTAACACTTTTCATTCTTTGATTAATGGAATGATACTTAGTAGATCATGCTTTAGTTCAAAGTTAGTTGATTGACAACTGAATTAGATTGTAATATGTTTGGAACTTATGCCCTCTATGAAGTCAGGCTTCATAGACACCAAGGTTTAGTAAAATAGTTCCATTGAGCGTATTGTTCACTGGAAGGCTTAATTATCTAATGTTTCTGCTCTTTCGGGGTGCTGAAGTTATATAGTGCAACTTTGTAGGTATGCTAGTGCGATAGAGAGGAATCCTGAAGATCATGATGCATTATACAACTGGGCACTAATTCTACAGGTTTGTCTTCTTTTTAGTCTAGAGTATTGAGCAGTTCTCTTTTTCTATCCCTTTTATGTTCCTCATCCTCTCCCTTATATGTGATTGGCTTGTACAAATTCACGTGGAAATAATTCTAGAGGTGATTTGAATGGCCTAGAACTTACTTGGAAGTGTTGAAGGAAAGAACTGAAAACTAACTGAATAAGCTGAAGCATACATTAAAAGTTCATAAACATTGGCTATGAGATTTAACTATTTCTAACGAGCTTAGATGTCTGTCTTCGGGGACATCATAACATTTTCGTTCAATGCTTTTACTGGGTGTATCTCCTGAATTCATCATTTGCCATATTTTCTCCACAGGAAACTGCCGATAATGTTAGCGCAGATTCTGTTTCACCTTCTAAAGATGATTTGCTCGAGGAAGCTTGTAAGAAGTACGATGAGGCAACCCGTCTCTGCCCGACACTTTATGATGTATGTGTTAATAGAATTTCTAGATCTGTTAGTTTTATTTAACAGCAAACACAATATAATGGTTTTCACAATGTAACCTAGATAATTGTTATTTAAAGTTCATAAATGGCTTCAACTTTAATGTATGGCTTGTGTGCTTTTTTGACAGGCTTACTACAATTGGG
>OVBA01009725.1:0-10088 GCA_900406435.1 Lepidium aucheri | reverse complement strand
ATAAAAAAATTTTGGCGGGAAATTTTTTTTTTGGCGGGAAATTTTTTTTTTCCGTAAACTTTTTTTTCGAAATTCCGTTAGAAAAAAATTTTTGGCGGGAAATTTTTTTTTTTTGCGGGAATTTTTTTTTAGGCGGGAAAAGTTTGTAATAATTCTATTGAGGGTATTTTAGTCACTTTTGTATTAATGATGGGCATTTTTGAAAAGATAAATGTCAAGGGGCATTTTTGAAAAAGAGTACACTAAAAAGAGCATTTCTCAAAATTTCTCAACAATTTAATCCCGCATTATAACGCGGCTGTAATCCTAGTTAGATTTATGAACTTTTAAAAGTAAACTTGAACTCTTTATCATGGGAGATTTAGATTAAAATTTATTTTATACATAATATAGTCTCCTATTTATTAATCTTACAAATGTTTTATATTTCATAAGTAGTTGTAGAACTGAATTTTAATATATTATATATTTCATAAACTTAAAGACTATAAAAATATATAATATTTATACAATACATGACATTTGAGAAATATATATATTTTAATTTATATTCTTCAATATATTTCTCTTTTTCAAATAGCACATATAACAATCACATAATAGAAAGAAAAAAAATCGGAAATAAACATATTTCATAATTCTCTATATTATCTACTTATATAACCTTAAATAAATAAACATATTTAGATTTAGCCTTATATATATATACTCATATATCTTTCAAATTTTGTTTTTTTTTATATTTTTTGATTTCACATTTAATAAATAACCATATTATTTCGAATAAACATATTTAAATTCTTTAATTATTCATCTCAATTGTGGAAATCATAAAATTATTAACAAACCTAATAAATTCTATAATTGAAAAGAAATCTTCGAATTATTAGTAAACCTAATAAAGTAGATATAGTATCTTGTTCTATTCCCTTAAAAATATCTCAGATGTTAAAAACTTTTATTAATCATTAAAAAAGATATTCAAATATACCATAAAAATAAGTAATCCTAAGTTGTTATCTAAATAATAGACTGATTTAGTTATGCATAAGGTGATGGATTAAAAACTCATCTTAATCTATTTGGAGAACTTATGCAATGGATCAGACCTTATTGTCAATCTAATGGTTACTTGTTGACAAAAAAAATTATTATATTAATTTACAATAAGTACAATTTTTAAAATTTATTTGTTTATTAGTAAAATTAATTTCTTCATTTTTTCCAAGAAATTAATTTATATTTTAAATTAAAAAATAATTTTAAATATATTTAATATGAAATGATTTATAATATACATGAAACAATAATAATATTTCATAATAATGAGTTTATGAATATAAGTGACATAAGTTTAAATGAACACAGATTTAAAAACCAAAATGAATACATATCATAAAACCTAAATAAACATAGATTTAAAACTTAAATGAACATAAATCTAAAAACTAAATGAACACGGATCTTAAAACTTAAATAAACATGGATCTATAAACTTAATGAATATGGTTTAAAAAATGAACTCGAATAAGAAAAATTATATAGAAACATTTAATGCATCAAGTTCTTAATAAACAGATATCAAAAAAACATTTCGCGTACAACACAGATCATCGTTATAAACTGATTTTTAGTTTGTTAAATTTATATAAAATAAATAAATTTGTATATACAAATCAAACTATAAATAATAAAAAATAAACAAATATCACATACAAATACTATAAATAAATATAAATAACTACAAATGCATATTTATCTTTCATAAAAATATCTCATATACAATTCCTTTTTTTTATGCAAGACTAGTACATATGGTGATAATGCTCTGGAAGAAGGTGTCCCAGTTCGTAGGGACACTTTCAATCAATCCGGTAGGAACACTCATTTAAATTGTATCTATGTATTTGTTGGGGGTGAACCTCACGCTGAGTCCGGTCCATATGGTTTTGACAGGCCCACTCCACACACTTAAGTTATTGTTGCAAATTATGAGCAAATCCACGGCTTATCGAGACAAACGCACCACGTAGTAGAATAATCGTCTGCTATCACAGGTACAAAAGTCATACGCTCCTCGGTGGATCGAAAAGCGTACATTTAGACGATGTGACAACATCCAATCACTACTATTAGGAAGCCGCACACCAAACATTAAATGCTGTCAGAAGGCTGCGCAACTAGCATTTAATGCTAGCTGCGCGATCAACCAATCAGGAACCATGAGAATCTATTTCGGGGAAGCAGCAAACAAGTGGTGGTCTCACATTCTACAAAGTCATCATGATTATTCTGGCGGGAAAGCAGAGGATTCGAATAATCCCATATAAATAGACCATGTCGAATAGGATATAGAATTCTTTCTAATAGACTGATATGTTTATTTTACTTGTCACCCCAAAACCAAATAGTTCGAATTATCGATAAAAATTATATGAATGCTAATATCACCACGAACAGTAATTAGACCATTTCTCCCTAAATAAAATACTGATTCAAGCCCTTTTAACTCGAAATTTCTTTCGAAACCCCGAAACTTCTTCGCAGTGGATCAGTTCCATGCCTCAGGGGTGATCATCTGATTTTAGTTAAGAAAAAACTCTTCGTATCAAAAATTACTGTACTTGCTGTCAGTTTTTCGTGTAGTAAAAACCGCTAAAAGGCTAAAGCTAAAGCCTTCAAGGCCCAAGTAAAAAGACTTAAGGCCCATTATTGGAAAGAAATTAAGTTAGGAGGCTTGATATATTAAGGGAAACTGTAAAGGGCTCCAAACAACAACACCTGAATATAGAAACCGAGTCTACAATTCATATAAATTTAAGTGAGGCTACTAATTCACTAATCGCGTATTAAGTTTTTTCGTCTTTCCCATAAGGAAGGACGACGACCAAAACATAGCTGAGAGCGAGAGAGCAAAAGAGAGAGAAACGGAGAGAGAGATCTCAACGATTGTGTTCGTTCCGCGAGAGACCACTTCTCTCTCTCGACGACGCGCATTCCGAATTTCATACATTCTTTGTAAGATTTGTTTGAGTCTCTCTTATTTCATGGTTTAATTCTCTCCAATTCTTTCTTGTTGTGGCGGGAACATCGATCCTATTGTCGTGTACGATTTTGCTTTCTTCATTGTGATTTTTGTTGTTTTCGCTTCAAATTTCGTTACGTTTTTGTAATGGCTTGTCTCTTCTTCGTTACATGTGTTGTGCTTTTTGGTTGCTTTTTGTGTGAGTGTGTATTTCTTGTCGGTTTCGCATTCAAGGTGGTTTACGGGATTATCTGAAACTGGCGCATGATACTGCTTTCTTTTCTTGATCTTGGGTATGGGTTTGATTCCTTGGTTTCGTCTTGCTTCCTTTCGTTGTTCGATTATTGCTTTCAAGTGGTAAACATGGTTAATTTTACCTATGGTGTTAAGATCTTTCCTTAATTCGATTGGAATGCGATAGTTCTAGGTTTGTAATGCTATCTCAGTTTCTGCATTCCTTTTCTGAACATTTTTCATTGGGTATTCTTTTCTTATATTTACCACACGATCTCACAAGTCCCACCTGCTTTTCGAATCGAAGTTGGAATTAAAATCAGCTCTAAGGCTATGTGTTATCATTTGCATCTCGTGGCACATAAATGTACGTGCTTAGTTCTTTGCAACAAAGTTCATTTGACATTTGTGTCACTTTAAACACCTTATGGGTTAAATTACCGGTTAATTTCTTTCTTCTCCAGAATTTATATATATTTTTACATACAACTCCTGCCATAATTGCTTGAATGGCCTAGTGCTACATTTCCTTAATCTTCTGACTATGATTTCACCCAAAAAGTGAATATGATTGACATTTAGATGTTTTTTCCTTACACCTTAGGTTTGTTCTGCCATTGGAAGGATGCCTCTACTAAAAAAGAAGTCAAATAAACTAGTTGAGCCCCCAAAGGACTTGGAGCCACACGAACTTGTTTATCAAGTTCGTCTCACAAAGGAGATTTTTCGTGATTATCAGTATCCTTCTTCTATAGCTTTTGCATTTATAATTGGAAAACAAAGACTTGTTTTCAACAAAGACTTCTTCTATAGCTGTTTCAAATCTTTGCCTTATCCTTGTGTGTGCAGTTAGAAGAAAGATTTAAACTTAAAAACTTGTAACGTGGTTTCATTCTGGAACTACCTTTATGCATGTGATCCTTCAAAGGCTTGGCTGTTCATTTTTATCAGTGCACATGCCGTGTCAGAACTATTTGTCTGCTTAACATTGAAATAGATTGTACTTAAAGAGGATAAATCTGTATCGCAAGCGAGTTTGGACATGTAAATCTACTGGCAAAACTGGCCTGACCTATGAGGAGGCATTAGAGTCTGAAAAACTGGCAAGCAAGAAGGTNGAAGGCTCAAACTCTGGCCAGAGAGCTAGTTGCACCTGCTTTACGTATCATCCAATTCAGTGAGTTCTAAATCCTTTTTACATGTTCATTCTTATGATATAAGTTTGTTGAAGATTTGATTTATTTAATTATATAAGAATTACTATGTGTATCTTTGGGGTGGCTGTGTAAATTTTATGTATCATCTTGGAAACCGTGGAACAGTCACTGAGACAATTTTCCCTTCAATTACACACTTTTATAGTTAGATTTGCCTCTATGATTCATTGGATGGTACTGGTTTGGTTGCATTTACGACTGCCAAAATTCTAGTTCCTGAGAGACTACAATTTGAGCGGAAAGAAGTTAAGAGTGTGCATTAGGACTACCTTTATTGTTTATGGTTTTCCTCTGTTAGTTTTGCGAATCAGAACTACATGTTCACTGTTTTAACTTTATTTATATTAGATCATTTTCTTAATACATGAAATCTTTGGTTTATGAGCTTTATTACTGACTCGTTTCTTTCCATTTTGAAAGGTACTCTCTCATTGAAAGATCTTGCTGACAAAATAGCGACAGAGTTGCAAAATTGCTTTTTTGCTGGTGCAGAGTTGTATGGCAAAAGGGATGGGGAATTGCATCCGTGCAAAATCTTGAAGATAGTAACTGATGTGGATAGTAAACCTCAGTATGAGGTAGGCTATCTCGAAAAAGATAAGGAAATAACTGCAAAAAAGGTGCTGTTTGGGGAGGATTTGTCATGGAAAAAGTTTCCATTCAGTAGAAACTTTTTAAAGTCTTTCATTCGGGATTCCACATGCCATAGTATACCTTGGGTAGTAAATGATAATCTGGTTAAAGCACATGGAATTACGAGAAAGATTCCCAAGGAACTTCAGAACAAATATGTATATCAGAATGGAGAATTAGTTCAGCAAAAGAAGCAGGTAAAGGTGAAGTACCATAAAATAATATGTAGCAGTGCGTAGTGATTGGTTTATGTACTAATCTGTTTTGTCTCTTCTCTAAACTGTAGGAAGATAAAAACGGAAGGGAAAAAGGAAAAAGAAAGAGAACAGAAAATGGTATACATGATGCAGAGGAGACAGATAGAGGTAGCTTTGCATAAAATGCTCTGCAAATTATTTCCAGTTCCATGTTTCCTAATATTGGGCAAAAGTTGCTTTGCAGTATCATTTCTGTTCTGGGTCTTTAGCTTTCATCATTAATCATACGTGTTTTCTTGAGCTTATAGAGGATATAGTTCACTTGGAAATATGACATCATCTGACGATTGGTTGTGGAATAAGCAATTTGTGTCTCTGTATAGTTTTCTACTAATTTGTTGTGTTTTCTCTTCCCAGAGGTTAATGAATCTAAGGAAGAGGCTATCAATTATCCAATTGAAGATTTACTGTTGCCACCTGATTCTGATGACGCTAATTTCATTCAGCGTCCTTCTCCTTCACGGGATTTTAGTGTTCCTATGGATTGTGTTGGGGATCTTCTTATGGTCTGGGACTTTTGTACCTCATTTGGTAGGCAGCTGCATCTATGGCGATTTTCGCTTGAAGACTTTGAAAATGCTATCTGTCACAAGGAGAGTAATTTGGTTCTGATCATGGAAGTGCATGCCTGTCTTTTCCGGTTCCTCATTAGTGAACGTGGTGATCATTTCAAAGCTTTACAGAGAAGGAGTCGCAAGTCAAAGGTCAGATCTTTGTCTCATGGATATTATCCTTGGTTAACAAAATTGCTGCCCAGTAATATGTTTTTCTCATTCATTCATCTTGTTTCAGATAACATTAATCACATGGGCAGAGTATCTCTGTGATTTCTTGGAATCAGTAGACACTCCTGATTTGTGTTTCGACATAGGAACTATTAAACGGGGACATTATGGTCTATTGGACCCAAACGATAAATTGAAAGTCTTAAGGGAATTAGTGAACCAAGTAACTGAAACAAGTATGTTCAAGGGGGAAATAGATGAGCTTGTTGAACAACGGCATGCCCTTGGAGCTGCTAGAAGAGAAGAAGCATTGGCAGAGGCCCGACAGATAAGAGAGGAGAAAGAACGGTCCAAAACTGGCGAGGAATCTAATGGAGTTTTAGACAATAATAGGTTGGAGAAAATGAAAAATAGCCCACAAGTGCTGGAAAGCAGTGAAGACAGCAAAAAGAATGAGAGCACTGCAGGGGGAAGCAAAATGGAGAATGGGTTTGTTTCTTCGAAAACAAATGATAAATCAGAAAAAAGGTTTGGCTTAATCTCTTTACACTTGAGCAGAGCACTTGGTTTTCAGATCACTTGACAACTCTTTGTCTTATGGTAGTGATAAGCTTGTGGGGAATGTCTATCTAAGAAAGCACAAAAGGCAGAAGACAGAAGCAAAAATTGAACCGAAAGAGGAGGATGAAGAGGAGGCGGAGGAGGAACAGGAGGAGAAAGAAGTTTTGGTGAAGAAACGGGAGGTAAAATCAGCATGCGAAGATGAGAAAGGAACTTCAGAAAGGAGGGGTCCCGAACAGAGGGTTAAGTCCTTGACCTCATAATTATTTATGATATGTGGTTGTTTCATATATTGTCGTGTGTGCTTTTTGCTCATCAAGTATGAACTTTTTATTTACGCAGAGGCAATATTATGAACGAGAAATGGAAAAAATAGTGATACGTACAAACCCCTTGGGTAAAGATCGGGATT
The DNA here is from genome assembly GCA_900406435.1 of Lepidium aucheri. Lineage (NCBI taxonomy): Eukaryota > Viridiplantae > Streptophyta > Magnoliopsida > Brassicales > Brassicaceae > Lepidium > Lepidium aucheri. Next base: position 3,024 of record OVBA01009725.1, on the reverse strand, counting down.
ATAACAGGTACTGGTGGTTCCGAAGCAATGGGAGGATATTTGTTGAGAATTCTGATTCAAAAGAATGGGGCTACTATACCTCCAAGGAAGAGGTATCATCAAACCACATGGTGCATACCTTTGTTTGATCATTTGGTTCTATAGATATTGTTCAAATTTGTGTTCAAATTTTGAAATCCAGCTAGATGCATTGATGGGATCACTAAACCGTAAAGGAGAGAGGGAACTGTCGTTACATATAGAGCTGGAGAAATTCTATGACAAAATATGGTCAGCTTAGAGCTTCCTATTTACCTTTTGCATAATCTGGTCACTTGTTCTATCTTCACTTTGTTGATGCATATGTAGAAGAGTAACACCATCTTATTTGTTCTGTGTCATGGCTTAAACTATGACTTGTTATTTGCAGCTCTACACTACAAAAGAGGACGAAGGACATTGCTCACAGCATAGAAATGGAGGAAGCAGTGGTTAGGAGATCTACCCGTGTAAGAGCTCCACTTCATGAAAATCCAGCTAGTGCCTTCATGAAATATGTCAACAAGTGGAAAGAGGACTAAACGCTGTGTAGGAAAAGCTTTCAGTTGCAGCATCGCTGAACGTACCATATTCGGCTTCTCTTTTCTGTTTTTTTTGGGGTATATTTAGGATTTAGTAGAGCTTTACAAGCTACAGCAAAGAGGCATAGCCTTGTGGTATGGTAAAGCTAAAGGTTGAGTAGAACGATGATGTTGGGTTTTGTTTTCTGTTACCATTCATCATCATCAGCTTCATTTAGTACTCTGATGTTCCACTTTTTGTTTTTCCAGGAAATTAGAAATTCCATTACTATTCCTAAATTGCTTCAGTGCATCTCTGTCTGATTTTGGTTACTGGCTATACATATTCCTTAAGCATTGATACTGAAGAACTGGATCAGTAAGTATAAACCTTATATCCAAATTAGAAGTTTCAATACTGCTCCAAAAATACTTTCATATAAGGGTAAATTTTCAACAATTCCAAAATCAAAGTGTTACAAGAAGAACTTAAAAAGCATTAGTCTGCATTATAGAAAAAAAAAATCTATCTGGAACGATTCTTCTTTCCATATGATTTTTTCTTGTCAAAACCAGGAGCGACTCTAATACCGGGAACGTTTTTGAGACCCATCTTGCCAAGAACATTTATAGGGATAGCTGGAGGGATGCTAAGTCCCATACTGCGGCTAAACTCATTAGCTAACTCCACCAATCTGGTCGTGTCTTTTGCAATCTTTTTCTGAGATTTGTAATAACCCAACCACGCCTGATACGCAGCCTCTTTGTTTGTCATTTCCATTTGGCTTAGCCCTTGCTGCACCTGATTTTAATATATTTCTCACACCCATCAATCATCAGTTAAGTTACATACTCTTTAAACATCTTAGTTTCTGACTTCAAATAGGGTTGTGTTAAGAGATGTGAAGATCTATTATAAACATTGGTACTTGCATACAGATTCCAATACACATTTATAGTACCCTAACTGTTCTAAATTACTAGCAAATCGAATTTTCTGTAACGCTTGCCAAGTTCAGTAGTCACAAATATATGCTTAGTTGCCATATTATTTGAAATTTTACCTTTTTCACAGCCCCATGGTCTATTGGCGGTAAAGAAGACTTTGTGATGGGCAAATCTTTAACAGAAGATAGAAAGTACTCCTCCCATGGTGCCAACAATAGTATACCTTCTCCTTCCTTACCTTTTCGCCCAGTTCTGCCAAGTCTATGTATATATTGTTCCCTGTCTGATGGCAATCCCAACTTGGAAAGAAACATGTACCCGACAACAACTTCAGTAAAAAGCGACTACCTTTGTAGCTATTGTTCAATTCCATGATGGAAAGGTACTATATGGTTTTACCTGTACGACCAGTGATACATCAGGGTAATCGACACCACGAGCAGATACATCTGATGTTACAAGGATGATAGCCCTGGATTTGCGGAACTCATCCGACACTCTAGTTCTGTAACTCTGTGGTTTTCTAGAGTGGATCTCTCTGACGTTCAGGCTTAGTCGCCCAAGCAGATCAGCCACCAATCTTGTCACCATAGCAGTTGTACAGAAAATAATGACCTAGAACAACAAAGTGATCGTGTTAGTTCAGAGATACATTGGTGGTTCATAAAGGAAATAGAGAGGAACAATTTTACCTTATAGTCCACATTGTCTGCGATGTGTTCTTTTAGAAGAACATATAGAAGCGAGAAATGTCTATCTAATGATGCAATCATGTACATTTGTGTGACCTAGGAGATAATCAAGACATGAGAAATCGAAAAGATCCAATCATAAGGCAGGCCATTTATTCAAATGAACTTAAAAAGCAATCTTTCTACCTTTTGATGCGTCTCTCCAGTACCCTCTTGAACACAATTGACAAACTCATGATCCCGTTTCAGAGCAACATGGCATATTTGGCGGACCTTGACACCAAAAACACAATTCAAAATTCGAACATTATGATTATAGCATTTTTGCAAGATAATAACACTTACCTCCTCAGGTACCGTGGCAGAAAATAAAAATGTTTGTCTCTGCTTAGGAACAGAGGCGATTATCCTCTCAATATCCCTACGGAAACCCATGTCTAGGAGATGATCAGCTTCATCAAGCACAAGGATTTTCACACCCTTCAACCTAGTTGCAAATCCAGAAGTGTTGTCTATATGATCTTTGAGCCTTCCAGGTGTGGCCACGAGAATCTACAAATTGTGCAAATTTGTTATACAACAATATACAGAGACAAAGGTAAGCATATCTGCAGCCAGGGAACACAGATAATTCATATGCATAAGAGGCTAAATCAACAAACAATCCTATGAATGGGCAAAGAAACCTAACTTGGAGAGGGAAATACGTTAACTTTTGATAATCAATTGTAATTTACATCCTTAGCAATTCAAATCATGAGCCCATAATTTTGAAGCCGAAAGAAACAAATCAAATAACAATTTTTATCTTAGAAGTCCAAGCTTAAAAGAAATGCAAGGTTTCT
>OVBA01009724.1:0-10090 GCA_900406435.1 Lepidium aucheri | reverse complement strand
GATGCTTTGGATCTTCAAACCCTTTGGGTTGTTCAACATACACTTCTTCTTCAAGAAGTCCATTCAGAAAAACACTCTTAACATCCTTCTGATACAGTTTGAAGNAAACACTCTTAACATCCTTCTGATACAGTTTGAAGCCCATCTTGCAAGCCATTCCAAACAGAAACCTGATAGACTCCAAACGAGCAACTGGTGCAACTGTCTCCTCATTCAACACCTTCAACTTGTGAGTAACCTTGAGCAACCAGTTGTGACTTGTTCCTTACAACATTCCCATCCTTGTCAATCTTGTTCTTGAAGATCCATTTGGTGCCAACAACATTGATATATTTAGGACGACAAACAAGAATCCACACACTTAACCATGAAAAGTTTGATAGCTCCTCCTGCATAGAAGCAATCCAAAATTCATCCAATAAGGCTTCTTTGTATGTCTTGGGTTCAATCATTAACACAAAACAAGCATACTCAATTGATTCAGCAGCTTCTTGCTTCTGTGCCATGAAAGCTATGAACGATGCATTCCCAGCAAGCTGTTTGAAATCAATCTGGTTTCCTCGTGTAAATCTTCCCCCTGAATCTCTCCTATAACATCCTTAGAGGAGTGATCCTGATGCACTTGAGGAGGAACATCAACTTGTTCTGTAGATCGAACATGTGAACTAGACTCTACAGATTGTTGAGGCTCATCATTTTCATCAAGTTGTTGAAGTGTCACCGAAACATGGAAGCATCATCAAAGACCACGTTCACCGTCTCTTGAACAGTCAATGTTCGATGATTATACACTCTAGAGGCTGTACTTGAACCTGAGTAACCAAGGAACATACCTTCATCACTCCGAATAAAACTTTCCAAGATGATCCTTATCATTAAGAATGTAGCACATGCAGCCAAACATGTGAAAGTAATGTACTGTCGGAGTTTTACCCTTCCAAACTCATAGGATGTCTTTGTAGTTCCTTTTCGCATATAGACACGATTGATGATGTAGCATGCAGTGTTAACAGCCTCTGCCCATAAGTTTTTAAGTGCATTACTTTCATGCAACATTGCTCTTGCCATCTCCTACAATGTCCTATTCTTGCGTTCAACAACACCATTCTGTTGTGGTGTTCGTGGTGCCGAAAAGTGATGATCAATACCTTGTTCTCAATAAAAACGTTTGAATAAATCATTCTCAAACTCACCACCATGATCACTTCGAATGAACTTGATGCCTTGACGTTCATTTTTAAGTTGGAGTGCCAAGATCCTGAAGCTATCAAAAAATCACTTTTCTCACAAAGAAGAAGCACTCATGTGTATCTGCTTAAATCATCAACCAAAAGAACAATGTACTTTTTCCCAGCAATACTCTCAACTTGAATAAGGCCCATCAGATCCGTATGAACAAGTTCCAACAGTCTCTTGGACTTAAAATCCGAAACATACTTGTGTTGAGTCTTGATCTGTTTTCCCATGCTACAAGGACCACATACAAATTGCTGATCTGTTTCAAGCTTTGGCAAACCTCTGACGATCTCTTTGTTAGATAACTGCGTCATAGTACTAAAATTCATGTGACCTAGACGTTGATGCCAAATCTGAGCTTCACTTTCTGATTTTTCAACCATGCAATGTGAACCAGGAACCCACATGTAGCAATCATTTCCTGTACAAACTCCCTCTAATAGAACAGTTCCTTTCTCATCAATAGCTCGACATACAATTCTTGTAAAAGTAACATCGAGTCATGTATCACACAACTAGATAATGCTAATTATATTTGCTTTTAGTCCATCAACAAGGAAAATGTTTCGAAGTTTAGGTTATGTTGAACTCCCCGTAGTCCTTTTGCCAAGAATTTTTCCTTTAGCACCATCACCAAATGTCGCTTTTCCAGCTATGACCATCTCAAGATCTTGTAGAGAGGCTTGATCTCCTGTCATATGTCTTCATAAACCACTATCAGAGTACCACTTGCTCATTAAGTTACTATTATCACTTTTCTCAGCTGTTAACGCCACTCTGCAGAACAAATCCATTTTCTTAACCCAAATGTGGTTTATGTTTTTACCATTGAAGTAAACTTTCGTTGTCTCCAAATTTGCTGAGCCCTAGATTGAAGCTTATAACACTGATATCTCATATGCCCTTCTTTGCCACAACACCAACACTTTACTGGATGATCCCAATGCTATCCATAATACTAAATCTTCTTAGATTTCCACCCTGGACCAACTCGTTTTTGTTAATATTGATGCCATATTTCACCTTTGTGTTACAAAGGTTTGAATTGATCTATATTATCTGATGAACCAGTAGCCTTTACAAACTTCATCTCTGCGGATTCCTTCCCCTTATAACCCAAACCATAACTATCATTAGATGTCCTTCCAACAGTCAATAGATAGTCTAAATCCTTTGTTCCTTTAGACAGCAATCTGATCTGCTTCATCTGCTCAAACAATGCTTTCCAGATTTATATTCTCAGCTTGTTGCAGCTTTTTAAGAGCAACCTGTTTTTCTACCATCAGACATTTATTTTCTTCTTGTGTTTTACCCCAAGAAGTTACCAACATGCCATCTAATCTTCTGTAGTTATATCAAAATCGTCATCAGACTCTGAATCGTCTGTATCAGTTTGTTGGTGTTCAGCAAGAATCTGATTTGTACCAGCCTTTTGAACTTCGGGAATAAGGTCGGCGTTTTCTACTTCATCCCCGTTTTCATCCATTTCCACAATTCCAAAATACGCTACAAAGTTGTTCTGAATGTTATCATCCTCATCACTGTCACTATTAGTATCACTTAGAGTTGTGATTGCTTATTTTGCACTTAATTTGGACAAGCATTCGTTCTTGGTATGTCCATATCCCTTACACTCGTAACATTGTATAGCCATCTTCCTCTTGGCTGATGGACATGCAGATTTAAAGTGTCAATAACCTTGACATTCAAGACACTGTTTGTCAGCTTTGTAGTTATCTCTATCAGCTGTTGGCTTAGCAGACGCCTGATATTTGTTTCTTTTTCTCTTTTAGCTTTCCGAAGGAACTTTTTCACAAATAATCCAACTTGCTTTTCGAGATTTTCAACTGACTCCCTTTTGTGAGCTGTTTTCAGATATAAGAGCAATACTCTTACCTTTAGTGGTCTCTTCCTTTGCTGTGATCTGAAGCTCATATGCTTGCATCATACCAACAACTTGATCATATCTCATTGTGTCAAAGTTCTGAGACACTTCTAGAGCTGATCGATGACCATGGAATTTAGTTGGAAGACATCTCAAGAACTTTTTAACCAACTTCTTGTCCTTGTACGTTTTACCCAAGATTAGTGCTTTGTGTGCTAGAGCTGACAGCTTACTGCTAAATTCTTCAACCGCTTCATCTTCACCGATTGTCATATTCTCGAATCGTGAGGCCAAGATGTCAATCCGAGTTCTTTTCACACTGCTAGTACCCTCAATGCCCACTTCAAGAATATCACATGCCTCTTTTGCACTTTTACAGCCTTGTACTCTTTTGAATTGATTGTTGAGCAAAGAGCTGAAAATGGCTGACAAATCTTTGGAATTTCGTTTAGCATACGATTTCTCTTCTGCAATCCACTGTTTCATGGGTTTTTGGATAGTAGCACCATCTGCATCTTTGACAATAGGATGTTCCCAACCTTCTTCAACCGTAAGCCACACATCAGAGTAAATACCCTGCATATGTTGAGCCATCTAAACTTTCCATTGTCCATAGTTATCTAGATCCAATTTAAGTGTCTTTGCAATGGCAACTAACTGTTGCTGTGAATTCTCCATCTCGTCATCAGGATGTAACACCTGCAAACAATAACAAACATTATGCAGTGCACCGCTCTGATACCAATTGAAAAAGCAGAGAATTCAACTAAAATTGCAAACAAAAATAGAGTAGATCACTTTGAAATACGATTTATTAAGCAATATTCTTTTCTTACAAAAGAACTATTCTTGTTGGAATTATTCTACTCGAGAACCAACCTAAGTCTATTTCAACAACCCTAATCGATAACCTAAGGCTCATTTCACTAATCTCTCTAAAAATTCTCCCTAAGTTCTTAGAGAATTAAGTTTACAATTAACCTCTCTATTTATAGGCACAAGAGACAAACTCTCTTGCCCTAAAATCTCTCTCATGATTTCCTTATCACAAAGAAGATATTTTTCTTTTTCTTCTCTTAATAAGATCTTCCAAATATTCTCTAACAAACTTGATCCTTCATTTCCAAGTTTATGTGCCTCTCACTTGATTTTTATTAAATCAACCACGTGAACTTTTTAGCCACACCCACAAGACTTGTGTTCATGTCGTCTCATGTAACTTCATCTTTAACAGACATCTTCACATCTCTCCATTATTGTTCTAGTAATTGCTTTTTGTGTGTAGTTTCCTTTCTTGTCAAGAAAACAAGTTTAGAAAAGGTTTTCTTGTTTTTTACGGCTCAAGGCTAAACAGCTTGTATACATGTTATCATAACCTAATTACATCCAATGTATAAAGACTAATAAGGACCCAATGTTAAGTATGGAAAATATGACTCATATACATTCGTAATCCCCCCCCCCCCTCAAGTTGGGGTGTGTAGGTGACAAACACCCAACTTGGATAAAAATACCTCAAACTCTTTCCGACCAAGAGCCTTGGTCAAAATATCAGCAAGCTGTGAAGACGTGGAGATATGTTCCGGCTTGATGACCTTTCTTAAAATCTCATCTTGAATGAAATGATAATCGGACGCAACATGTTTTGTTCTTTCATGAAAAGACAGGTTGTTGCTCAGATATATAGTTGACATACTATTACAATGAAGTGTAACTGGCCAAGAAAAATCAACCCCAAAAGTAGTAAGTAAAGAACATAGCCATAGTATTTCAGTTACCGTATCAGCAATAGCTCGATATTCGGCTTCAGCTGAGGACCGAGAAACAAATTGTTGTTTCCTAGTTTTCCAAGAAATGGGAGAACCTCTGAGTTAAATGAACCATCGAGTTAATAATTTTCGTGACATCGGACAAGCAGCCCAATCGGCATCACACCATGCATCAATGTGTAGGTCCTTATTTGAACGAAGAAGTATTCCTTGACCCGGATCAGACTTTAGATAACGAACACTGATTGCCGCATTCCAATGCTCTATTTTCAGAGCATGCATGAATTGTGCAAGAATGTGTATATCATATGAGAGTTTTGGTCGAGTAACTCCAAGTTAGAATAAACGGGCAACCAATCGACGATACTGTGTTGGTTTTGCGTAAATCGGATCAGATGCAAGTGGAAGTTGATGATTATGCTCAAGTGGATGTGACACAGGCTTAGAACCGAGCATACCCGTTTCAGAGATTATGTCAAGCGCATATTTCCTTTGTGACAAGTACATACCAGCAGGTGAACGAGCTACCTCTATTCCAAGAAAATATTTCAACACACCTAGGTCCTTCATGCGGAAGCACATACTCAAATAAGCTTTGGAATGGCTTATCAAGTTCGGACTGCTACCTGTTATAAAAAGATCATCAACATACACCAAGCTATGAAGGCAGTCTGTACTTTTAAAATACACAAACAAAGAGTAGTCATCATAGTTTTGTTCAAAACCGTAGTCAACCAAAGCTGTACTTAACTTTGCATACCAACATCGTGGTGCTTGTCTAAGACCATAGAGAGATTTATGTAATCTGCACACTATATTCTTGTCGTTAGTTCGGAAACCAGGTGGGAATTTGATGTATACTTCCTCTTCCAAATTACCATGGAGAAAGGTGTAGTGTACGTCCAGCTGATGGATCTCCCAGTCATGAGCAACAGTAACCTCAAGAAACGATCTTACTGTAACTACCTTGCACACGGGAGCGAAAGTTTCTTTATAGTCGATGCCTTCTGTTGCGTGTTATCAAGGACAACTAAGCGAGCTTCGTATTGTTCTAGTGTTCCATCAGACCGATATTTCGAAGTGAAAACCCACAACCCAGAGCTGTTTTCCTGGGAGGTAAAGGTTGCACCGTCCATGTACCTGCTTCTTCTAGAGAATCAATCTCACCTCCTACTTCCTTTCTCCGATTTTTGTCCTCAAACGTTTTTTGGTATGTATATGGTATCTTACCAATAGTAATGGCTGCAAGAAAGGCTTGATGATGAGGTGAAAAATAAGAGCAATCAACATTATTCTCAATCGGATACCAAGAGGAATCAACAAAAACACCATCAGAATCTGAATGTGTTGTCATAGCGACATAATCGTGGAGTTTTGTTGACAGAATCTTCTTCCTACAACCTCTGCTGAGGTTTGTTTCAATATCAGTAGGTGGTGCTGTTTTGGGTTCATCATCAGGTACACCAGAGAGATCAGGTAAGATAACATCAGCATCATATAATATATCATCAAGTTCCAAAAGCGGGCATTGTTGCTAAGAGATGCAGGTGCAGAGACGACAGCAGTAGGAGTCATAGTGGAGTCATTTGTGTCAACAGATCCAAGAGCTGGTGACTCAGATTGAGGTGCATCATGTGGCGGTGATGCAGGTGGTATTGGCAGTGAGTCATCAGTTGCAGGTTCTGTAATGTTCTCTTCAAATTGAACTGATTCTGAAACAGTAAGTGTGTTCATCAGAGATGAAGATGAAGACAGATAGCAAGGCGTAGTGTTGTCATCGACATAGGTAGGCGACAACGTGGTTAGAACATCTTGATTGATACTAGTTTCAGCAGAATATGCATATGGGAATTCTGTTTCAATGAAGATAACATCTCGAGAAGTCGAGATAGTTCTCGATTCCAAGTTATCCACTCTCCACCCCTTTTTCCCGTATGGATACCCAAAAAATACTGACCGTTAACTGTGAGAAGCAAACCTATCACCATTGTGACATTGATTATGCACATAACAGAGGCAACCGAGTACACGAAGATGATTTCTATTTAGCAGCTTATTATACAACACCTCGTAAGTTTTTTTCCTTGCCAACACTTGAGTCGGTGTTCGATTAATATGGTAACCAGCTGTAAGAACATAGTAGCCCCAGAATTCTAACGGTAAGTGAGCCTAAAACCGTAACACCTGGGCTATGTTTAGAATATGTCGATGCTTACGCTCGACACGACCATTTTGTTGTGGAGTACCAATGCAAGAAGACTCGTGAATAATACCATTTTCCGAAAATATGCTGTCAAACACGTAAGTTCTGTCCCATTATCACTTCGGATACATTTTACTTTGGTCAAGAATTGTCTTTCGACCATAGTAAAAAATCTCATAATCATGGTGCAGTTTCTGATTTTTCTTCGATTAGATACAACCATAAAGCTCTTGAGTGATCATCTAGTATTGTGAGAAAATACTTTGAACTACAGTAAGAGGGTGTTCAATAAGGACCCCACAAATCACAATGCACTAACTCAAAAACAGATGTAGCTTTATTTGAACTCAAAAGAAAAGTATATCTTGTGTGTTTGGAACGAATACTGATAGAACGAGTTTTAACCCTATATATTACTGCAAGTGCACAACAAACAAAATAGTATTTAGGGATCAAACTAATTATCACACTAACGATTGCATTATTTAACTTGAGCTAAGATGATGGATATTTTGATTGGAATCGATTGTAACTAAGAAATATAATGCAAAACAATATCTAAAAGCATCAAGCTTAGGGAATTCATAAGGAAATCAAAGCTTAGAATGAGGAATCTATTCAGACAAGTTCAGTTCCGTTCACGACTCAGAAATAACAATTGACTAACCTACTCTCGTAGCGATAATTACTATGCTTAGATCCTAGGAATCCTAACTCTCGTTGGTTCTATAATTCTAACCATGCAGTATTAATAGTTCAGAAGTGTCCACTACCCAACCTAGCATCAACTCTCATTGGTAGTGAAGGTATTGCTTACCTAGAAAGGTTCTGGTTCTTATTAAACTTCTGGGATAACAAGTAACCTAAGATCATAGGTTAGTCAGCCACTCCAACCTAAGCATTAACCATATTTCTAGGCTGAGAATCCATATTTAAAACCTATTTGTTCCTCACCCTTATGTCCCTCAAGATCCTTAGAATACCCTAAACTCGACTATGAACTACTCAGACATGGAAATAAAGAACAAGCAAGCAATTGTAAAGGAATTCATTGAAAACTGAAAATATATAAGAGTATAGGTTTAGAGATTCTTCTCCAATGGGGTAGATATCCAAAATCTTCTCCTCTAGGTTACAACAAACGTCTGTAACTTTTCTCCCCTCCAAAAACTATCTCTAAAAACGTGTTTTCAACCTAATATATAGAGTAAACAGAACTGGTACAAAAATAAGGAAATCTGGTTTTTGCTTCACAGGGTCATTGATAGATCGATCCTTGAACTGCTCGATCGATCAATGTTTCTTCATTCGATCGTAAAGCTTCCAAGTCGTGCAAAGGATCATGTTTAACTTCTTCTTCAATAGCTCGATCCATCTCTGAGCGTGCGGTCGTGCAGTGGATCGTGCACAAGATATAGATGGATGGAGGTCGGTCGTGTTAAGCATGAGAAGTCGATAAATGAATCGAGCGTAGTGTTCCCCTTTAAAGTTGTGATCGATCGATCTTGGTGTCGATCGATTGATCCTTTGTCTTGTGGTGGAAAATCCAAAGTTAAGCTCCAATCTTGCTCAGCATGTTGAATCCAAAGTATCCTTGCATGTTGTACCTAAAAGGACTCTAAAACACACAACAAAGACTAAAGAAAACATATGAAATAAAAGCTATAAATCAGTATAAACAAGGTATATAAAATACAAACGTCACAACTTGTAGAATCAAATAAAGAAGAAGAATCAGATAACTTCAATGGCTCCAATGCTGGTGAGGAGGGATGTCCTAACCGTTGGTGCCACACCTTCGAAGAAACAGTTGCTTGAGCTCGATAAGCTTTGGTTACACCTCGAAAGAAGTAAAGACCATTAATTTGTTCAGCTGCTCCAATCAGCATCAGTGTGATGTGGCCCTGAATAATACACACAGTATTAGACAACTGAAATATACAGCCACATTCTCGAGCTAACTATGAATACGAGATTAGATGACAATCCAAACCATCGACATAGAAAACCCTAACCAACTGTAGATGAGGTCCAAGAAGTAATTTGCCATGTTTAGTGGCTTGTGTAAAACTCCCATTAGGTAATTTAATTAACATAGGTTCCATTTCACAAATATCCATCAAGCAATCTATGGAACCAGTCATGTGATTTGACGCACCCAAATCAACAATCCAGGATTTGTAGAAAAACTTACCGGAGAAGCGTACAATTGAAACCGGTTTATTTTCATTTAACATCCCAACTAGAGTCTTCCATTGCTGATCACTCAAACCGCTGAAACCATGTCGATCAGGTTCTATAACAACCGGTAAAGAACTCCCTCCAAATGCCAAACTCGGACCTGCAGCCACAACAACATGATTAGCCTGAACATAGTTAACACGTTGACATATGTTGGAAACAGGGCGAGTGTTTTGCGGACCTTTGGAGCGTGGTCGAGCGCCTCACTAAGTTGGGTACCCAATCTTGCAAAAATAGTTCTCGGGGAGATGACCATTACGCCTAGAGTATGTGCAGATTGCAGAAGCATCCTTTAGTTCTGACAACTCATTTAATGTATGCAAAATGAAAGTTAGATAACAGGCAGAGATTGTTTATCTTCCGTGAAACCAAAGTCTAGATTTGGAGATGAGCAAATTCCTTTCGGTTTCATTTTTGGTGTCGCCATGATTATTGCAATACTCGTAAAACCTAAGTTTTATTATTAAGCTAAGTTATTAATGGTGATTTGCTAGAATAAGGCAAAATTTTGGGTTAATTATTAGAATAGGGCATAAGTTTCAAAATTACCATAGTAGTTTTTGTAACTTTTTATATACCATTTTGTCCTTTTTGAAGAGACAACAAANTTGCCACGTAAGCACGCGCGCTTTTGTCAACTCTATTACATTAACCGTATATATTGTAATTGAGTTGATCCAGATCCTAGTAGAGATCAACATAGTGTAATAGAGTTGAAAGGTATAAAACGCAGCGCATGATAGAGTGAATCAATGT
>OVBA01009723.1:0-10091 GCA_900406435.1 Lepidium aucheri | reverse complement strand
TTGCTGTGCACTTGCAGTAGGATATAGGGTTAAAACTCGTTGTATCACAAGGCTGCTAATGCGTCAGCCAAAGTGTTATCTGTCCGGAAAATCTTAGTTATCTTGATTCACAAGTCCTTTGATAATTCCTTCACGACTTTCAAGTATGCTTCCATTCGTTCGTACTTTGTTTCGCAGCCGTCATTGACTTAATTGACGACTAATTGAGAATCATAGTATTATTTGACTTGGAAAGCTCCAACCTCTTTTGCAAGTCGAATTCAGGCAATCAGTGCCTCGTACTCGGCCTCGTTGTTTGAGGCTTTGAAAGCAAATCAGAATGTTTGCTCCTATATTTTGCCTGTCAAGTTACTAGTCAAATTTCTACTCCAGATCCATGCTGTGAGGATGATCCGTCAACGAAAAGTTTCCAAACTTGAGGAGACTCGCTTGCTTCTAATAACTCCAATTTGGGGGATAGTTCTATTAGAAAATCTGCCAGAACTTGTGACTTGGCACTGGTCCTTCCATTGAATTCGACGTCATACTCGCTGAGTTCTATGGGCCATTTAGGTAACCTTTTTGATTGATTTGGATTGTGCAGGATCTTTCGTAGCGGGTGATTAGTGAGTACGATAACCGTGTGGGACTGAAAATACGGTTGTAACATTTTTGCCAAGGTTACAACCGCCAAAGTGAGCTTCTCTATCGTTGGGTATCAGGAGGCACCATCAAGGGGTTTACTTGTATAGAAAATTGGATGTTAAATTCCTTTATCTTCCTGTACGAGTACACTGCTTACCACCGATGACGACACCACACTGTACATGTAAAGTGGCTCTCCATCTTCAGGTTTCGACTGAATCGGTGGAGTTGACAAATACTTTTTCAACTTGGAGAAGGTACTTTCACACTCGTAGTCCCATTTGAATCTCTTATTTCCTCGTACGAGTTGATAAAAAGGGAGACATTTGTCCGTTGACCAAGAGATGAATCAATTCGACGCGATAATTCATCTCGTTAGTCTTTGGACTTCTCATTTGGTTTTTGGTCACGGTAGTTCTTGGACTGCCTTTACTTGCTTTGGATTTGCTTTAATCCCCTTTTGGGTAACGATGTAGCCAAGAAATTCTCACAAAGTTACCCCAAATATGTATTTAGCCGGGTTGAGTTTCATCTGGTACTCGTTTCGTGTCTTGAAACAAAGAGCTAGGCGATCGACGTGATCTTCACCTTTAAGAGATATGACTAGTATGTCGTCTACGTAGACCTCCATTGTTTGACTAGGTTGCTTGTCGAACATTTTGTTAATGAGTCGCTGATAAGTAGCCCCTGCATTCTTGAAACCGAAGGGCATGCCTTTGTAGTTGCATTTGCTTTTCTCCAATTGCTAGGCCGTCTTGGTTCCTGGTACTTTTCCTTTTGTTCTTTTATTCTACACTCGTGTTGAACCTTCTGAGTATTTGCGAGAATTTTCTTTTCTTCAATGTATTCGACATACCTGGCCACTCTGCATAAGGCATCCAATACTGTTGTTGGTTGGTTAACAAAGAGGTCTTGTCGCAGAGCCTCGTCACTAACCATTCTGGTTCTCAGTGCTTCAATGGCCATGTTGTCCTGACTTTAGCTTTGGTCATTATTCTCCAAAAACGTCGGATGTATGACTTCAAAGTCTTGTCGACTCCTTACTTCAAGGAACACAGCTTGTTTGTGGAGGTGTCTTGATTAGCATTTATTGCATACTGTTTCATGAACAGCTTGGCTAGTTGATTAAAGCCTTTAATTGACCCTATTTGTAAAGCATACCAGCGCGTCTCCAGTCAATTTTTTAGGAAAAAGTTGGCAGTATGTCGCATCCTATTGGTCCGGGTGATAATTTGTAGCCCCCATTATAACATTGAACGTACTCATTAATTCGGAAGGGTCTATTGTTCCATTATATGATGGGCAGCATATTCTTGGTCCTCGGTGTACCGGGACCCTTCTCATTCTCGGAGAAAATAGGGAGTTTTGAGGTTGGGCCAGGATTTGCCCAATCTCTGACGTCGAGCTAATTGCATAATGGAATTGTGATTTCATATCTTTTATTATCCGGAAAATAGCCGTAGTGTCCTTTAATGATATAGTCGTTTGCATCGGAGCATGCTGAGTTGGGATCTGGCGTTGCTCCATAATTTGGTAGACTTGCGGACTTAGAGTGTGATTGAACAAATTCCTCTGTACGCTTGTGAGTACTTTGTCGCTCTAACAGTTGTTTTACGTGGGCTGCAAATTGTCGTGGTAGCCCTATCTCTTGCTTCAAGACGCTCGAGTTGCTCAGTATTCCTCTTATTTGCTGCTTCGTGCAATGCTAGCAAGTTCTATATCATTACTTCGAGCGATGGTGGCTCTGTCGGAGGTCCTGGGAACTCAGTAGCTTCCCGAGTTGACTCACGGCGGTCCTCATGAGTTTGAACAGAGTCCAGAAGTGATCCTCGTGCTAGGTCTATCTACTCTTGAATTTGATCAAGGGTCATCCTCTCTGAGGAACAAATGGTAACGTTGTTTCCTGAGATTCTTGCTTTCCGATGATCTCTTTCTTCTCTTGGGTTATGGAATCCTATGAAGTCTTCCCCACAGACGGCGCCAACTGTTCGGGCAGGATTTAGCATTACTTGTTCTAAATCAAGCTCTGATTAAATTAGAGGGAAGATGGGCAAGTTTTCTTGATCAAATTAAGAGAGAACAACACAGATTGCTCAAGGTAGAGATAATCGGGTTAAGTTCTTATTGATCAAACTCAAAGTGGCCAAAAAAAGATCCTTTTCTCAAGGACTTCCATCCTTAATTATAGATCATAGGGGCGGTTACCACTCCTTGAAAATAGGAAATATTACATTTGTTCTGATTTGTAAATACATAGAAAGATTCTAGCTAGATCTTTGGAAGTTTTCCTTTTTCGAAATAGGATAACTTCCTTTTCCCTTTAGAGACGAGTTGCCTTACTTTCTATCATTCCATGATCCACCGAATAGTAATATTTCGGAGTTGCTATTCAATAGCCGAGATGACTTCTAGCCGAATCTATGAATTAAAGGTTTTCCGGTTATCGATTGTTCTCGTAGACAAAAGTAGGGTCTCGGATCCACCTCCAATATCAATGAATTTATATTATTGAATATTATTTAAGTAAGTATGGTATATGTTTTTGTTACATTTCCTTTTAGTTTTGAAATATATGATTATTGCATTTCGATTATATTGAAACGTGAGGATGATATAAAATGTAAGCAATATTAAACATGTGAGACCCAACTTGAGTTTTGATGACTCCATTTCTTGTCCATTAGGTCCATCAAAGGATTGAAGTTTAAATTTGAATGAGATTTGTTGGAGAGGATAAGGCTTATCAACCTAACCCTAAGTGTAAGTCATGCCTCCTAATTAATCGACCAAATTCAGCGCCGATTCTTTTCTTTATCTTCTCCCATCTGCAAACTCGAGCTCCCATCATACGCTTTGTGCTTTTGAAATTTGTTGAGCTAAATATAGAAGATTTAAAATGGTAAGGAATCCAGTCCAAACAGCCTAGTTTCGGGTCTTAGAACTTTTGTTTTACTGATCCTATAATCGTGGATGAAGAGCTATAAAGCTCTTACTTGGAGAAGAAAAACCAAGCGTACTCTTATGTGATCCATTATACTCTTCATACTCTCTTGTACAATTAAAAGACATTCTTTGCCCTTTCCAAAGTAATACGAGAAATAAAATAAATAAAGAAATATGAAATTAAAAATGTTGGTTGAAATTTTAATTGGTTGAATTAAATGTTACCAACGAATCTGAACCATCCAACCAAAATGGGATATCAAACCAAAAAGAAACCAAAATTGTATTCAAAGCTGGATAGCTTTGTTGCTGGCGACATCCCATCCCGTTCAGGACATTAACGTGAGTTCAAAGCTTTCATTCCGTTGAATCCTCTGTTGTTGGCAGACTTCTTTTCGACGTTGTTTTTCATTTCCGTCATTGATTCCGGCCGGTGACATACATTAACGTTACATGACGTGAAAACTATCAGCACCTCACTCTTCCATTTCCTGACATCAACAACTATCTCTTCCATTTCCTAATCTTTGATTAAAGAAACTTTAGGTAAAAGCTTCCATTCCATTCAGTTTACGTGAGTTCAAAGCTTCTATTCCATTTAGTTTATGTTCTAGAATTGCATCTAATAGGTGTTTTGTGTGTGATGAATCTCGACATTTGTGGTATGAATCATGTCCGACCGTTAGTTGTCTAATTGGTTAAGTGATATAATGTTAATGTTGGTATGAATTATCTTTTGCATATTCAATGATAAAAACGGTTGTTCATTTTGACTATAGAGGGTGTTATTTTAATACAGAAGATGGATATCGGTGGAATTTGAAAGGCGCTAGTAATTACTCCGTAACCTTCAGGACACCGTCCGTAGATGGTATAACGTACTCTGTATTTGAGGAAAAGATTTGAAAGAAGATTGGTTTGGATAGATGCAAAAAGATAAAGTTGAGCTACATCCCATTGGTAACAGAAGTAAATAAGCAATCATATATTATTGACGATGGCGATGTTGAATGTTATCTATGGAGTGTGGATGTCAGCCAAAAAAGAAGCTTTTTGCATGTTGAATATGTTGAAGATGATAAGTGTTGTGAGGAAGGTTTAAGAGACGAGATAGAAAGCCCATATGGCGTGAATTATGATATCGATATAGCTTCAAATACAAGAGAAAATGTGACTAATCTATATGATGAAGAGATTGACTGTGAAAATCAATTAGATATTGTTGGGATTGGAAATGGGTTGAATGATGAGTACCTATTAGAGAATGACATCATGCAGGATGATGGTCTTGGACGAGATATTTAATGTGTTGAAATGCCTTGCGATCGAGAAGCAGAAGAAAATTAGTTACTAGATGATTGGGAAGATGGGATCGATTTGGAATTAGGCCAAGAATTTGAATACAAAAAGCAAGTGCAAGATTTAGTGTTATAAGCATCACATAAACGGTGTTTTGAGTACAAAATATTGAACTCGGATACTTATTGATATGTGGTGAGATGTCATGAAAAAGGTTGCAATTGGTACTTAAGAGTGTTTCAGCTACCAAGAAGCAAAGGAAGTTGGGAAGTAAAAGTATACTGGGAGATGCATTCTAGCTCTAGGGTATCAGTGAATTGATAAGGTATGAGACTATCCAGAAAGCACTGAACAGGAGGAGTACGCCATGCTAATGTGCCTTGGATGATCCACATCATGTGTAATACATGTTCCTTCTATTTTGCCAAGTAACAAATCCTAGATGAAAAGTATCAAAAGATGTAGTTGCGTTAGTTGTGGAAGAGGATTTTACAGGTCAATTAAACACTCCATCGACAAAATCTCTTATTGAAGTGTTGCAAACAAAGGTTGGAATGAAGGTGTTGTATAGCTCAGCGTATGTTGTACATGGTAATCCCGAGGAAAGCTTTAAGACATTAATGGCGTATTTTTATGTCTTGCAGCAAACGAATATTGGTACGGTTACAAGATATGAGGTAGACGAAGAAAATCGATTTAAGTTATTCGCATTGAGAGCCTGTGTCGAGAGCTTTAGGGGCACGCGGAAAGTGTTGAGTGTGGATGAAACTTTCCTTAAAACTGTGTATGGTGGTGTTCCTATATTTGCAACAGCTCAGGATCGAAATCATCATCATTACTCGAATGCACTTGCTATTGCTGATGAGAGAAAGATGCAAGATGGAACTAGTTTTTCACTATGCTGAAAAATGTAATTCCGGATTGTTCGGAATTGGTTTTCCTTAGTGACAGAATTCCTAGCCTCATCAAGGTAATCAGTGAAGTGTATCCAGAATCTTCTCATGTGTATTTCATATTTCACTTATCTCAGAATGTTAGGCAGAAGAGGTCGAACATCCACAAAGAGATTATTGCAAAAAGATTCACGGAGTTGGCTCAGATTTATACAGAGGCAGAATTCGGGCGAGAGTATGCAGAATTTTGTAACAAATATCCAAAAGTGGCAGACAAGTTGAAGAATAGTGTAGAAGTCTCTAAATGGGCTCGATATCACTTTCCCAGTATAAGATACAACATAGGAACGACAAATAGTATGGAATCGTTGAATAACGTTTTCAAAGAAGCGAGGAAGTATTCTATACAGCTCATGATTGATACAATTATCGATAAAATGGGAGAGTGGTTTAACAAACATCGTATGGAGGCTTCTAGAGGAGTTGGCACACAGTACTTGGTTCCCTTTTTGGAAAATGTATTGCATCACAATTGTGAAGAAGTGACACGCTTGACTATGCGCGAATTGCATTTTTTCTCGCGTGAGTAAAGTGTTATTGGATTTTATGGGAAGTCTTATTTTGTGAATTTGCGGAGCGGTAGTTGTGGTTGCATACGTTTTAACAAAGATAAGTACCCTTGTGTCCATGTCATAGCCCTATAAACGGTGTACATGAGAAGTCCCGATAAGAAAAGGATGTTCATATTTATGATTTATGTTCTGAGTATTATCTTATGGATGTGTGGTCGTTGGCATATAATCGGACAATATATCCAATTACGCATAGGTTTCATTGGTGTGGGATCCCAGATGATATTCTCTCATTGTGTGTGTTACCTCTAGAATATGTCAAAAAGAAAGGTCGATGTCAAAAAAATCGATATCTATCGGTGGGTGAGAAACGTCAACGGCCAAGTAACAGATCCACACCGAAACTAAATTTGGAGCAGTGTTTTAGCATGAGTAACCAGGAGGAATAAGTCCTTGTTGCTTTATATGACTTTTGGTGTTGTATTTTCTGCATTCATATGGATTTAGTTATCATTCTCGTTTGGACAATTGTTTCTTGTGGTGATGATTTGGAATCGTGATGACTTTTGGTGATGTATTTTCTACGTTGGTATGGATTTAATTATGGAGATTTAATGATTTAATTATCATTCTCTTTGGATAATTATGGCTGTGTCTGGCTTTGTTGTCCATGTTTTTGTGTCATTCAGGAATACAATGGAGATTGATAAATAATAGGACAGAACCATTTGGTTCGATTCCCATATTAAATATACAGCCCATATTGCACTGAAATGGGTCCAAATATAACATTAAATGGACCAATATTAAAATACCCACGAGGCAACACAATTGGTTCCATTCTCATATTAAAATTATGGCCCATATTTGGCCCAATCTTTGATCTTCTTCTTCCTTTCGACTTTCAAGAATTCCTGAAGAATAAACAAAATAATTGTTTTAGGTTAAATTGTTCTGCGAGGTTTATGATAAGCACTATCAAACTTGGTCGGGATCCATTACATCATATTGGCAAAAGGGCTTCATAACAGGAATTCTACATCATTGTCATTGCGGAGAAACAACGGTGATTAGAACGTCTAGGTCAAATAGTAATCTTCACCGTAGATACTATCGATTTTCATATGCGGATACAAAGAAGGTTTTTGAAGCTTGTTTGCTCTGATTGTTGATATCACTAAGTAACTGATGGTTTTTTGTTCAATTTTTATTAGCTCTCCGACGATCCCCATATATTCAAATGGGTTGATGAAGCTTTGAATGATGAAGTTGAAGGGTTGAAAGGATTTTGTGTTGTACTGGAGAAAGATGTGAAAAAGATCTCATTGTCCAAGGAGCAAGAAGAAAATAAAATGTTTGGAAAATTTAATGTATAATCGAGAATGAGGTGATGGAAAAATTGGAAGATTTGAAGGTGGAAGGGAAAAAAGATTCAAAGAATTTGATAATGTATCTAATTCTGTGTTTTATTGTACTGGTTATTATTGTTAAATTAGTATAGAAAAAGCTTGTATCATCCTAATTTGTTAGTGTACTTGTTGAAAGAATTCTTGTTGGATCCATACTTATCTTATTTGTTTTGGCGTTTGGTGGATTTAGTTTTTCATAATTGGTTTAGTCCAAAATCGAACCAATTAATTGATTCCTATAACATCAATATATACAACACAATTTGCTCAGTACAATCGGTTCATTAAAATTGATTTATATAACATTAATATTCAACACAATTAGTTGGTTTATTATGGTTGATTCACAATCTAGGATATATTCATTACATACTAAATCATAAATTCAAATTATATATTTCAAATTATACTGAGTAATTTAGGATATATGTTTCACTTTCTTCTAAGATATAATGGTAAACTATGATGTGTTCATGAGATAATTTATATGATTTGACCACATCTATATACTTGTGTGAATGTAAACTATTAGTATATATTCATGTAAAAGTAATAAAATCCAAATGTCATCTCGTTTAACCAAATTTAATTAATTTAATGTTGGTTAAACTAAGAATTACTGTTTTAAAATATGCACAACTAAATAACTAAAGTATAAGTAGGGCATCACTATGCTCCATGTCAACTTTTTATTTGGTTACTTAGCTTTCGTTCACTTATTTTTTTGTCAAAACAAGTTGTCCTATCTCCTTAGTATACAAAGACTTAAATTATAGTCAATTTTCGCCTAAAACCCCAAAAATTTTAAAATCTCAAAACCCAAAAGTTTTAAATTTTTTTGCCAATTTTAAATGTTGCCTCCATATTTTTCTAATCTCAGAACTCAAAAATTTTCAAAGTGCAGAACTTCTAAATCCACAAATGAGTTGTGTACAGAGACTTGTTATATATATCAAACTCGGGCTTTCTCCATTTTCACTAATTTTTTTATAAATATTGCAGTTAGGTATCTTCTATCTTATATCTTCTTTAATTCAAGGTTTTTTTAGATTTCCATATCTTTTATCTCGAGATTTCAATCACTAATTAATTTGCTTTGCATTTGTTGTAAGATAACCATGAGTACTGACGAGGAGAGAAAGACCACCAAGAAACGTATTGAACGGATTATGAAAAGCCCTCATGGGATCTCTAAGCAATGTCTATGTGGTGGGGAGATAGTAAGAGAGCGCACAAACAAATCCGGCAAAACATACTTCGTATGTCAAGCGTTCGAGGTAAAACTACAAAAGTATTTGGTGGATATTTCCCGGTGAAATGGTGTTTCTTTTAGGTTTTTTTATATGTTCACATGTCTTTACTTGTAGAATAATGGATTGCACAGTTACACTCTTTGGGAAATTTCTATGGAGGATGAAATCAAGACTTTACACTCCACGTCTTGCGAACATTCGGCTCAGGTCTCTAATCTGCAAATGGCCATTGGAAATCTAACAAAAGAGATACAAGATCTCAAAGATGCGATTGCAAGGAACAATGTTATATTAACCCAGTCAATTAGAAGGATGTCTTGAAGTGGATTCCATCTTCTTTGTGTTCTGATTGGGTTTGTATTTTCGAAGATTTGAGTCTAACTTATGATTGTGTTAGGGTTGTTTATGTGTTTTCAGATTTGTTCTTCTTCCTATGTTGTTTCATTTAAGCTTCATGTGGTTGTTTTGGAGTGCGATATGTTGTTGTTTCTATGTGGTTGCTATGTTTAGAAAAATATTGTAACTTATGTTGTTTAAATATTGTTTAATGTGAGGTATATTTTTCATTTATGTGCATTTGGTTACGGAGAACACATAAGAAATATTTGGTTTTTTGTTTAGAACGTCTAGGTCAAATAGTAATCTTCACCGTAGATACTATCAATTTTCATATGCGGATACAAAGAAGGTTTTTGAAGCTTGTTTGCTCTGATTGTTGATATCACTAAGTAACTGATGGTTTTTTGTTCAATTTTTATTAGCTCTCCGACGACCCCCATATATTCAGATGGGTTGATGAAGCTTTGAATGATGAAGTTGAAGGCTTGAAAGGATTTTGTGTTGTACTGGAGAAAGATATGAAAAAGATCTCATTGTCCAAGGAGCAAGAAGAAAATGAAATGTTTGGAAAATTTAATGTATAATCGAGAATGAGATGATGGAAAAATTGGAAGATTTGAAGGTGGAAGCGAAAAGAGATTCAAAGAATTTGATAATGTATCTAATTCTGTGTTTTATTGTACTGGTTATTATTGTTAAATTAGTGTAAAAAAGCTTGTATCATCCTAATTTGTTAGTGTACTTGTTGAAAGAATTCTT